>VDFB02077394.1:0-48548 GCA_007258455.2 Sequoia sempervirens
GAAACATTTGAACAAACATTAATAGGGCATGATACCCTTCACTCAATTTATTTTGATCGTTTACCTTTTTTCATTATTAAGCTGGACATGTTGAAGGCTTATGATTGAGTAGATTGGGATTTCCTTAACAAAGTTCTTGAGAAATTTGGTTTCAAAGGAAAATGGCGTAAATGTATTAGATCTTGTTTGTCAAGAGAAAAGTTTTCTATCATCCTCAATGGTTCACCTACAGTATTCTTTGTAGCATCAAAAGGAGTGAGGCAAGGGGATCCATTATCCCCCTTTCTATTCATTATAATGGTTGAGGTGCTTAGTAGATTAATTTCTTATAAGTAGAGCCTGGGACTTTGGAGAGCATTACTATTTCAAACACAAACATTTCAATAACTCACTCTTTGTTTCTAGATGATACCATCTATTTTGGTAGATCAAATGTGGATGAAGCCATTCAAATAAAACAAGTGTTTGACAGGTATTGCTCAGCATCAAGTCAAAAAGTTAATACCTCCAAGTCTAAAATTTATGTTTATGTTTTCAATACAAAAGAGGCTATAAAAAATAAGATAATTAAAATATTGGGGTTTAAGCAAGCAGAGTTTTCATGTATGTACCTGGGTATTCCTTTTTTCAAAGGTCCAAATAAAGTTTCTTATTGGGTTAAAGTAATAGAAAGATTAAAGACAAGGATTCTAATGTGGAAGGCATGATGGTTATCATTATCAAGTAGAATCCTTTTAATAAAATTAGTATTATCTGCAATCCCTAACTACTTTTTGGTGGTTCTTAAGGTGCCAAAGACTGTTATCCTTGAAATTGAGAGCATTATTCAAAATTTTCTACGGAAGGATAATATGAATGATTGCAAAAAAGTGCCTCTAATATCCTTGGACAACATGATGTTGGAAAAATCTCAAGGAGGAGCAGACATCCATAATATCTCAATCAAGAATAATGCATTTGGGGCCAAGTTAGTATGGAAAATGTAACCAAAACTTGAATCGAAGTGGTGCAAGCTAATGCAGGGTAAGTATCTTGACACGTCAAGCCCCTTGAGGATTCTTACCATTTCAAACCCGCCTTTAGGATCGGCCATGTAGAATTTCTTGAGGTCATGTAAATTGATTATTACTTCATTCATTACATGGGAAATTCATGATGGAAAAATCGTGAAGTTTTGGGAGGACTCATGGAATGGTAAGCCCCCTTTGGAAAACATTCAGGAATTACAACAGGTAAGGGTTGTATTGTCAAGAGAATGAGGTGAAATTTTTTTGGATTATGTACATTCAACAAAAGGCCTAATAGGTAAAGTAATCTAGAAAAAACATTTTGATTCATCCCTTTTTGCCAATCAATTTTCATTGCTTCAAGACATTCTAAAAAGTAGAATTGTGTTCTTTTTGGGAAAGCCTGATAAGATTCTATGGGCTCCTTCGAAAGAGGGCTCCTACTCAGTGAAGCAAGGATATAAAGTTCTAATCCAACGTAGAGAACAGTTGATTTCACAAAGGGCTTATTCATTTTGTTGGAACAATAAGATTCTTCCAAAAGCTAGGAGTTTTGTATGGTTAGCTTTATGAAAGAGAATTTTAACGAGTGTTCGCTTAAATAAACTAAGTATTGTTGATCCTTTAAAGTGTCCCTTATGTGAGGAAGAGCTGGAGAATGTAGACCATTTGTTTGTACAATGTAGTTTTGTGCAAGAATGCTAGAATTTTGTAAAGAGCAAGTTGAACTTATGCAACCCTGGGACATCTTCCAGAGTTGGCCATTATTGTATAAAACCTCTTATTTTTGCAGCTGTATGGAAAGTTATTCCACTACTAGTAATATGGAATATATGGTGGGAACACAATTTACGCATTTTCAAGAAATCAAGTTCTTTAATTGAGATCGTCAAAGTCAAAATTGAAAAAGCAGTTTCAAAAGTGGTTAATGCTTATGTTATGAAGCATAAGAGCACGTCTTCCTTGTTCACAAGTTGGGATGACTCTATTCTAAAGAGTTGAAAGAACATAATTTTTCCATTTGCAGGAGGCTTACATCAAAATAGTAGAGTGAAGGTGAACAGAAAAGAAATCAAATGGAAGCCCCCACGTTCTAATTTTTTCAAACTTAACTTTGATGGTGATTCCAGAGGTAACTCGGGCATCTCAGGGGTAGAAATTTGTATCTAAGACTCTTTGGGATCAGTAATAATGGCTAGTTCATTTTCACTCCCAGTGGGCATGAATAATGTGGCTGAGGCTCAGGAAGTCCTAGCAGGTTTGGAAATTTCCCTTAAATTGGGTATTGCACAAATTCATATCGAGGGGGATTCCTTAATTATAATCAATTCCTGCGAGGAGAGAAAGGTGCACAGTTGGTGTTTGAAATATTTTCTACAAAAAAATTGGTTTTTGATGGACAAGTTTTAAGATTTTATCATCCCACACACTTACTAAGAGGGGAATGGCATGGTAGACAAATTGGCAAATATGGGTTGTGATGGGAAATAAATTGTTGTGTATAATGCAATAGAATTGCAAGCATATCTGGAAGTCATTGCAATAGCTATAAAGGAAGCCATGAATTCGGCCACAAGCAACAGTTGAAAAGTTTACTAGGAAGGTTTTTGATGAATTTTAGGAGTAATAGTTTCCAGAGCAACAATTTCAAAAAAAATAGTCCAAATTTGGTTAGAGATATTTCAGTGGTATCAGAGTAATGGGATCTTAATGAGCGGCAGTAGAAATGGATCCATAAGATATAGGCCTATAATTTTGATATTAAGAATTTAAAAGACAAGTAGAATGTTGTTGTTGATGCCAAAATTCTAGAGTAACAATTTTCGAAGCACCAAGTTTCGAAGCAACAGATTCAAAAAATACATATCAAAGTTGGCTCGAGAAAGAAGGGTGTGGGGTCTCGTTTCTAGACATGATCTCAATAGTGCAGGAAGTCCTAGGGGAGAATTCAGTTCACAGGTCATGTAGGGGTTTTTAGTTCGTATTTCTTTCTTCAAGCCTAAATTTGTCTAAGCTTCAGGCTACAAAAACAAGCTTTTATTGTGGATTTCTAAATATTTTGTATATTAAGTCCATTTTTAGTAGCAAACTAGGGGTTGGTAGATAGTTTATCATTGCAAAGGTGTTTTTTGGATCATATAAACTATTTTTTTTTATACGCAAGATACAAATTATTCTATTAAAAAATCACCAGAAATACAAGTGTTTGCTACATAGGGAATATGATATTAACAAAAAAATTGACAAACCGCCAAGTATCCAGAACACCGTCCACCAGAGAACCAAACTAGACCGAGGCCCCTAAGACCAGCCAAAACATGCAAAGAAAGGCCATGAACAGCTAAAAATAGCCCAAACCACCAACGATAAACAAAAAAACTTCATACCGTGCAAACCCAAAAAATCACCACCAAGGATCCCCTTACAAAAACTTATTCAAACAAGCAAAGTCTTGGAATTCCTCCTTCCACCCTTCATCATCAACCACCATCAAACCAAAATACTTTTTTCAGAAAAATGACCGCAACTACCATTAACACCCTGTGCCTCATCAAACCTGGCCCATGCAAATCCAAGAGAAACGGGTAAATTTTGATTGTGTCCTCCAAACAAAGCCACTCCAAGTCGCACAGCCACAGAAATCATCTACCTTCAAGCACTGCACTCAACACCACATCCACACCTTCCACCAGGTCTCCATGGAACAATTTGACCAACAAACTTTTAGCCTCTGCCTTTGGGACAAGATTATCTAGAAGCAAAGCAACGAAATGGGAGGAAACATGTAGATTGTCCCTCCCATGCTCCTTACTCTCCAAATGGGATGAACCCAACACCATTTTAACCACTACCAACACCAACAGCTCATAATTGAGCAAAATACACTTTAGCCTTTGACCTCTCTAAATGAGGTTTTTTGTGATGACGACTGCAAAGAGATGGGTGTGTCAGCCCCAAAATGAGCAAGGCTTGTCACATAGACTTCCACCACAAACTTCAACCTTCAACATCCTCAACCCAATGTAGGAAACCTCAGACAAGAGAAAATGCAACCTGCAACATCCATAGCTACCTACAAGAAAAAAGCACCAAAGAAAGAGCCAAACCATCATTTAAAAGGACGCGCCCATATTACCAAGCTGCCATCGGACACAGCGAATGGTACACCACCAACGGGTTGAAGGCTTTTCTCTATGCAGGGATCACCTCACCATTAATAGCCCACCTCACACATCTTGGCGGAATAACCGCAGCTGTCCTTTCACACATGCCTAAACCACTTCAAAAAAAGAGCTAAAAACTCTTAGCCAGCTAGAACCCCAACTCAATACCCACCCCCGACCACCAACCAACGTGGCATCCAATGCCACCTTCCTCCGCCAGCCTGGAGGGATGCCCACCCTACCTCCCACGGGATCATATAAACTATTACCTATTGTAATTTTTGTTATTATTAATATATTTGCAGCCCTTCCGCCTTTTGCCTAAATATATATATATATATATATATATATATTTGTGTAGTAAAAAATTATATATTGTATATTTTTCTTTGTGTTTTAAACTTATTTTAGTTTTTTTTATAATCTTTGAAGTCTAGTCTTAACTTTAATCTTGTCTCTTTTTTCACCATGGTCACAATCATACTTACAATTTTATCCTTACCCAATGTTATTCTAGACTTTTAGATGATTCAACCTTCTTTCCCTACCTTGTCTAGTCTTTCAGATGATTCAACTTTTTTGGTATAGCACTAACCTTGATTCTACCCTTTTCTTGAGCTTGGTTGGAATTGTATATGCAAATTTGTCCTTAGACATAATCATTGGTGTAGTCTTTTCTACCTTGTCTAAATTTTAATTTGACTTTTCTTGAGCTAACCCAATTTAAAAATCCAATAATTATTTGTTGGCTCATGTATGAATTTTTTTAGAGTAGCACAATGATCGCATATTTAAAGATGACTCCTAAGAAATTTATAAAATCATCTAAGATCAATCTATTTGCATTGTCATAGTGTATCACAAGAGCACTTTAAATAAGAGTAACCTTGCATTGTAATATGTAGTACACATCCTCCATCACTCCTACTATACACATAGATGGGCCCTTTGTGGAGGAATCCCCCTTGTTTCTTCTTGCTCTGAGGACATGGATGATAATATTTCTTGGATTATTGTATAAATTAGGAAGAAAGTTCTTCCAAAACGTATCCCTCAATCTCACACTAAAGTGAAGGGTGTGAGATTGAATAGAGTTGGTTCTAGCATTGTCTAGATTGAATCTCGAGGATCTTTATTAGATTTTTTTGGTTGTTGTACTTGACTACTTAGTTACAATTTTGTCAATCTCTATTTCATTTTGATGGGTGGTTTAGTTTGTCTGATATCTCATGGTGCTCATTTCATTTTCCTAATGATTGATTTCATTGTAAAAGGGTTTGGGCCCTTTCAAAACCTACTTTTATTAATATCAAAAATCACATGATGTTTGACATAGTATAAGTGTTGAATTTTTATCCTTATATAAAAAGCACCAAAAGGTATTAATTAACATTACTTGGACTTCATCTTGAGTATTACAACAAAGGCACATAGTTTTTGGAGTAAGAAATTATCAAGAATAGATTTGTGAAAAGTGGACAACATTGTAGATTAGGTCAAAATTGCACCCCATCTAGCTAATGTGCAAGGGTCAACTACACATTTGTTTCAAATAAGGTATCTTAGATATGAATTTTATAATCAATACATTCTAGAAACATGCCATTAGCTAGATCACACCACATTGACACTCCATCCTCATTAAAAGAGTGAAATCTATCTTGAACCTCTTATTTCAATTTAACATTTATGTCTTGTTAGTGACTCAGGTTTTCAAGGTTTAATTTGTGTGGTAGGGAAAGGACCCAATAGTCATGCCTCTCAAAATATTGTGGTGATTTTGAATGAAAAAAATTTATAGTGGTTTCCTTGGAAAAATTATGCCACCATATTGACATTTGTAAAAAGTGTCAAAAGCAAGGCTTTTTAATCCTCCCATGGTAGTTTATTGTGACATAGTCTTTGAAATTATTGGTACTAATAATTAACCATTTTCTCTAGTCTTATCCTTACAAAAATTCAATGCATTTATGTAGTCCTCTTTTACAACATCCCTAATGCCTAATAATGTAAACACACAACTAATAAGTTCAACAATTTGACCTATATAGTAAACACTCTCAACCTAAAGAAATTATTTTAGTAGTGTATTGTTGTTAAATTGAAACCCTAACCTTAATTGTTTCCTTCCTCAATCTTAAGGAAACATAACCCAATCTTTGATCTCATTTCCTTATGATTTCCTTTGATTGAGTAGAGGATGCATTCAATGTTTGATGTATGTACAAAGTAAACAAAGCATATCATATGTTTGATGCATACATATAGTAGATGGGGAAAATGAGACTTCTTTTCAAACATTCAAGAGGAGGAATGAGGCCTTACCTACAATTTTGGAGCTTTGGGAGTAGGTTGCATGGTGCCTTATTAACTCTATTCTTCATGGATAACCCAATAAGTGTATTGGAAAACAATAATTTAGTCTTGATTAAGGTGTGGTGTGTCTTGGTTTGTTGAAATCTTGAGTATAAGTGTTTTCTTTGGTGATTAGGGACATTAGAATCAAAGAATAGATCTCATCATGCAAGAAACTTAGAAATTGAGGACAAAGGGAAGCCAATTTGGCAAAATACAATGGATGTTTAAGCTTCTAGAAATGGTGATCCATATACAAGAAATGGGGTGGAGTAGGCAAGTGCTATAGAGCAAAGAAAAAGTAGGAAATATGAAGCTTGATTTTGCATATTGCATCATTGGTTTACATAATTTATTCTTTTTATTGGATTTTATAGAAAATAATTGATATCATATATTATTTGGTTTCTATTGTACATCACATGGGAACCACTCAAAATTTTGTTGCATGATAGGTATTTTGTATAAGGAGTGTTGATATTTTGTTTCTCATATTTATAAAGAGATTGTTGAATGATTTACATAATAAAATACAAAAGAATTTTAGTAGTTAGTTTATTTTTATTGGGAAGGCATAGAACCTCTAGTTTTATATACCTTGCTTGAAAGACATACAACCAAACTAAAAGGTTATTTTCATCTTGAAGGATATTGTGTATTGTGAAAGTTTTGTATGACCATTGCACCTAAGTTAACCTTTCTTGGTGCAAAGTACATATTGACTAGTGATTCTCTTCACAAAGTATTCTAGTAATGCTATGCATCTTGAAAATAACTATCAATTTTTTTGACATGTCTCACACTAGTGTACATAATCTTGATGATGGATCACATAGTGTGATTCAAAAAAAAAATAGAATAAGCACGAAATGAGTCTTGACCCTTTACAAAATTTTCCATAAGGAAAGACAAATCAAGCCCCAAACGGGCTAGAAACAACAAAATAACAACACTCCAAAGGAGTGAGGTACAATTACAATGAAGCTGCTAAAAACAATTACAAATAATAGAAAGAGCTCGGACCCCCAAGGTCCACCTTAAACAATGTCAAGCTTTGTACGAGTTGGCCTCTTACCCAACACTTTAGCATGAGTTTGGGATAATGATTTAGGAAGACCTTTCTTCCTCCTCCTAATGATAGTCTAGGAGATATTATCTTCCAAAATATCACAACAAGGGGAAGCATTGTGGCGGGGGGGGGGGGGATTTTCCCACAAAGAACCCATCAACATGCAAAGAAAGAGCAATAGAATGTCAAGGAAAAAGGTGACCTTCCATCACTTGAGTAATCTGGAGTTGATCTAAAATTGAAGGAAAAGTAGGTTGCGAGATTAGGCTAGGAAATCCCAATAGATTTCAAAGGGCATGTCAAAGCCGCACCAAATCCTAAGCATCGTCGTCTTGAGAGGAGTCATTTGATAGATAATCAAGGGCACAAATAGTCAAGTGATTTTCATTAGCATTCATCCACCAAGTGATAGTTCCCTTACGTTGAGAGAGAGGACAATCCATAGCCAAGTGATCAATGTAGAAGCAACATTTGCATTTGAAAGGGAGACCCTCATAATCAAGAGTTTGAGTCCAAGGCTTTTCCCTAAATATTAAAACTACATCCCCATGAAGAGGCTCGGAGATGTCAATGTCCACATGCGAGAAAAAGTAGAGTGCCCCATGTAGGAAGTGGTATTTTTGACCTTTAAGAAGTGACCAATAGAGTTTCCTATGGCCTCATATCAGAAAACCTCACAAAACTGGAGGGGGGAATTTAGAAGTCTAACCCACACTGAATGCACATTTAAAGGTTTATAGTAAGAGGGTTAAAGGAAGTTTTCCAAGCCTTTAAGGAGAGAGAGTGCTCTTCCTAAGACCACAACTTAATATGAAACACCAAATATTTTTCCTAAGAAGCAAAAGAAGCAATGAAGAAACCTTTAGCACAAGGGAAGAGCTCAATATTACCCACCATAAGAGGCCCCCAAGAATCTAGCACCCAATTGTGAAGGTCTGGAAAAGAAGGCCAAATTTTGTAGAATCTACACACCAAACCCCTATGTTGAAAGAAGTTCTCATTTTTCACCACATCCTAGCCACAAATCACCACTAGGAGGATTTGGCACAAGGGATGGGACAAAATTTCTCCTTCAAAGGGCAAGTAGCACTAGCACTAGCACCTGCAACATTAGTAAAACTCCTACGACTAGAAGGAGGCTTTGCCCCACCATTGAGAATGGAAATAGTTGCAAAAACCTTGGGTGCAAGTACCATAGTAGGGGAGATTCCAATATAAGTTGTAGCAGTAGCATGCACATCACCAACAAAAGGTAATGCACCAATAGTAGTTGAGACATTAAACCCAGAAGTAAATGACACACCTGCAACAAAAGAAGATAAACCCTTGATAGATGATGCCTCAACCACAAAAACCACACACCAAAAATAAAAGAAATAGAAATAGTAGATTATCTAGTAACAAATAGTGCACCAAGCACACCCACAATAGATGAAATGGTAGTAATAGATGACCCAAAGACTAACGATGCACCCACAACAAAATGTACACCAATAGCTGAGGGGACTGCAATAGTAGACATAGAGGAACCATGGATCCATGCAACAAGCAATGAAAAAGAGAGAATAGGAGCAAGAGAGTCCATTTTAAAAATTCACATTGCTCATGTGTGATTCAAAATGTTGATACAAATATTTCACATAGTTTTCTACCATAAGCATTCTAATTCACTTTCATGGACTATGGAAATTTGGATTCTAGCTTACATCATTAAGAATCTATATAGCAAATGATAATTTTCATTGACTTTTTTAGAGGTTTTTCTTCATTTATTAATTGAAGAAACTTGAAATTTTATGAATTATAGTGAGGATTTTTAAAATTATTGATATCTTTGTTAATGTGTGTTTAACTTTGTGAATTTTTTAGTGTGTTCTTAACTCCATGAAATTAATTATATGAACTCATAGCAAGACTTACAAGCTAGAGCCTCTAGCACAAAGCTTTGGTCTCTTTTTTGTGTTTCAAATAAGCTCTACTTGAAACTGTGATTTCTCTTTATTTTATCATGAATCATGTTTTTTATAAGTTAAGTAGCATTTACAAGGTGTTGTACCCTTTACACGAAGAGAAGCAGGGTTTTGAAAGGGCCCAAAACCTTGTACAAAGCAAAAAAAAGGAAACTACCAAACACCAAAGTCTCAGACTTTTCCAACTAGCAGAAACATCGCAAAACCACAACAAACTAACGACCCACCCTGGCACCAAATACTAGGGGCAAAGAACACTTAGAACAACCAACAGTCCTAAGTCAAAGATAGAGAAACATCAAAGTCCTTGAGCCAAAAAACTTAAACCCAAAACACAGAACCGGGGACCCAAAAAACCTCTCGGAGCAATCAGGAAACGAACCACCTACAACAGTTGGACTACAGTAGACCTCTTGCTCAGATTTTAAAAAACTAAGCCTAATAGATTCCCACTAGAAGAGGGGGAATAAGCACAATTTTCTACGGAGAAATTTTCTTCAAATTGCACCATCCAACCATACACCAACCCCAAAACCACCTCAAAAGGATAGGGCTCCCCTCTATAGGAGAGGAAGAAGTGGGGACCAAAACTACCAAAGACACCTCCCTCCAGAGAAAGCATGTTCCACCTCGATAGGAACTAGCAACAAAGAGAAGTACTTCCCACCATTTCTACAACCTCCAACTCCACCTCAATAGGAGAGGGCTCCACCTTAATAGGAGCAATATTCACCTCTATTGAATATAGTGTTAGTAGAACATGGTTGCAAGCAAGAAATCCAGTAGAAATTGAAAAGAAAACACCTCCTCCTTTGGCATCCAAAAGGACAGAAACAAAAGGAAGGACAATAACAACCTCCTAGCCAACATATTATGAATCATGTTGTTATGACTGCTTAAGTATTTTAGATTTTTTTTTCATGCCAAACACATACTTTCTATTTTGTTCATTATATTCAACTTTAATTTTCATACTAGAGCCAAACTATTAAAGTTTGAAGGACAATGATGATTTTTAGAGAAAAATGGTTGTTTGAATTGTTATCTCTATTTTGTAAACATGCTTCTTCCTTTTTTGGAAGAAATGATAACTCCCATATATAATTAAGAATAATTTTTTCTTTAATTAATTCCATATTTTTGAATTGTTTGTGCTCATTTATCTTTGATTCAACTAAAACATGTTGAGAGTAAAAAAATATTTTAAAAGGATTTTGCACTAACAAGTTGAATGCAATTAAAATATTGGATCGCATGTTTGCTTGATATAGAATGAGAACATGTGTGGCCATGCATCTTAAGTTTTCTACTAAACATGATGTCAAATGACATTGAAACGTTGGGTCACATTTTTGCTTGGTTGATAAAGTATGAGAACATATGTGATCCTCCATTTTATTTAGTCAATGCATAGACTACAAGCAAATGAATTGATGACAAAAATTTGATCTTTATTGAAGCAATGACCATAATGAATGGATCACCTCTTCAAAAGACCAAATTAGAACTTAGAGTTGCATCATCATAGTTTTAATTATAGATATGACTGATATAAAATACATTATAAAATAACTAGAGGACTAGATTATAAGGTGGTCTTAAGGGCCAAGATGACTGAGTTAATAACTTCATCAGTATGATGGATAATGTATAGGATTTCAATTTTATGTTAACAAGGTCTTCCTCTTCTACAACAGGGTACAAAAAGCTTCTTGCACCCTTGGCACTTCTCATCAATAAAGTAGCACCATGTATCATGTTCCTTTCAAGGAGTTCAATTATCCCCACTTTTTGCTTCCTTTTTAATTTGGAAAGAACAACCACAATAACCATGTCATATTTTGCAACCTTATATTTTTCCATATCATTTATCACTTCTATGAAAGCTCACTCTTTGTGAAATCTCTAGATCACAAATAACAGGTCTACTTTCCATGGTGCTTGCCTCTTGATCCATATCATAGTTTTCAAATAATGTGGAAAAGCATATATTGTTTTGCTAAAACAATGGATGGTAGGGGAATTGGCCTTGAACTTGCAAATGCAAGTTTTGATATAAGCAAAGGGATGCTATTTCCATAGAATGCATTGAATTCCATGGAGGTTTAATTTATATAGTTTGAGTAATATGGGAAGATATGGAGATTTTTCAAGGGTCTAGGGAGGTTATTGATTAGAATTGAGAAGTGGGTTTTTAGTAGATATTTTTCTTTTGCACAAAGAAGGATGAGGTTGTAATGAATCTCCCTTACATCATTACTCAATTTATTGATGTCTATGTAGATGGCCATTTGTATACATGAACTAAGTTAAGATATTGTTCACTATATTGGATGGTTTCAAGGTTTCTATGCATTCAAGTAGAAACCCTAAAGAAATTTATACTTAGATCATAGTAGAATGTGCACTAACATTTTGCACTATTGAGATGGTTTCAAGGTTTTTATGCATTCAACTAGAAAATCTAAAGAAATTTCTAGGTATGCCATAGTAGAATTTGCATTAACATTTTTCACTATTGAGATGGTACAAAAGACATCTTAAATATAGCTAATGGTAGATTCTTTTTGTGAGGATTTTCCTAAAACTCTTCTTATTGCAAATTCTTGTCAAGATTCCTTCTTTAAGACAACATGATGTATGATTGTTCAAGAAAACCACTTTGTTTCTCACATTGAGGAGCTTCAAAGACTTGCACGACAAAATGTGCATTAAAGGCATGCCAAAAAATGAGAATGTATTTTGTTTCTATAACATTATTAGAGATAAAAAAAATTCCAACCATCTTTGAAAGATGAATATCAATGAATAAGAAGAACATCTTTACAACTCCTAAACTTTATTCTAATTGCAAACTCAATAGGGATTTCTAACATCCAATGACATGGAAATTAATTGAACTTTAAAGTGAACACTATTTGAACAAAAAGCTTTATATGTAACAACAAAAAATCCAAAGGGGTTTTTTGCACCTTTGAAATTATTATAATGTCATTCTTTTGGAGACCTATCAACCCCAACAATTTTGGTTTTATTTATAGACACCCTCATGATAGAAAATACCCATAAAGGCTACTTCTCTAATGCAATGAGTAGAGCACAAATTACAAAACAAACACAATAACCATGTTTAAAATGTTAGAATAAAGACACCCAATCTTATTCTAAATTATTATGATTTTCCTTTACCCAAGTTAAAAATATTACAATACCTTTACTCAAGTTTAAAATGTTACAGTAGTTAAATGCAAATAAGAGAGAAAATATAAAATATTTATCTAATTACAAGTGAAACAAAATTTGATAAAATGAGCAGCAAAAAATCTAATAAGCCATGCAAATTCAATACGCTCTACAACGAGAAAAACCTAAGCATATTTATCACATTGAATGAAAATGGTTTATTGAATTTTTGTTTCAATTTATAACTTTTTTCCCTTTTAAATTTCTAATTTGTTTGATCCATGAATATGAATTCTATTGGTTGAGAGGGGTTGGTGTGGATTGAGGGAGAAAATCCATTTTGAAAACTGATTGTTAAGTATATAAATTTCATATTTGAAATTTGCATTACATGTGATTTATGCACCAATTGATGAGCCTTACATCTTGTTTTTGTCTTGTAGGTACTTCAATTACTTAGTTGAGATCTCACAAAATGTAATGTCCCTTTTTATTTTTTCTTATTTCTCACAATAAAACTTGCACAATCAATTATCAATAAGAATTTTTTGATTTTATTACTAACTTTTTTTTTTCGATAAGTTGATTTAATTACTAACTTAATGATTGTTGTTAAATTTGATTTTTATTGTTTTGGACACTCAAAAATCAACTTAGATTTATGTCAAATATTTTCTCTTATAGAATTATTGAATTACTTGAAGTCTACAATAGTTTAACACACTAAATTGCCTTTGAAAAATAACTGCCAATCTACTTGAGTCAAGGGTTTTCGTCAACCAACTCTATAAGGAAAAGAAAAGGGTTTTCATCCTTTAATTTTCAAGCCTAGAGGGATTCCGTCCTTAGACTATTAGAATACAATCTATGCTCCATAGGAAATAAAAAATAAAAATGTCTTCAATGATACCCTCCATCCTCCTTGCTTGACTTCTTTTATACCCCTCTTCCAAAGGACACCACCCTTTGTCTTTTAGCAACAAATTAATTGTAATTAACTTTTGTCTTTCCTAAAAATTGGCATTGCTTCCCACAATTTAGTTTAAACACATTTTTTCTTCATAAACATCTTAATGAATGGTGGCGGTCTTAGGGAGTGATTTGTAAAAAATAAAGACCCAACACTCTATAGAAGAAAGGTCGCCTTTAATATAAAATTGAGGGAGCATTACAAAAAATGACATTAATCGCACATAACTTGGAATAAAAGGAATCACTTGTTAGAAATTAGGATTTTTAAATATGTCAAGTTGAAAAAATATATTATTTATTAAAAAACTAATTTACATCTCAATTAGGGTTAAAAATTGTACTCTAATGTTCTTTTATATATGATGTACAAACCGTGTTTTGCATTTAGAAAAATGAGTTGCATAAAATGTACAAACTCAAAGTATTCAATGTGATGACAAAGACAATGTTTTTTTATTGTATTAGCATAATATTTTAATATTTAATCTTTATGTGCAATGAATTTATTGACTTATGTCTTGATTTTGACCACCATTACTTGTATCTTTAGTAGAAGATATGATGAATAACTCTCTCTTTTTTGCGTGTTAATGAGATGTTAATTTAAACTAAAACAACTAAATTAGATGGTACTGAATGATAGTTTATTATATTTATTGACATTTTTATATTTAAACAATAATGTTATATTAGTAGATCATAATATGACAAATACCCTCATAACTATTGGATCCTTTCCCATAATCAATCTTCATTTCCTTGGATCAATATAAAATTAGAAGAAGGTAGCATTTCACTTCTTTTCAATACTAGTTTACAAAATAAACTCAAAGGTAAATTACATTGCTATACACTTTGTTGCATCTTACAAAGTACTTTCGTACGAAGCACTTGTCATCATCCTAATCATCCTTCAATGGGACTCAAAACCTCAATATATAATGAATATGAATACTTTTTTATTTAAGCCCAACACTACAAACATAAAAGAGCACAAAAATAAGCATTAAGAAAAAATAAATGAAAACAAATCATCTTTTGATGCCTTGCAAGTTTCCTCATATCTAAAAGCTTGTCATGAGGTTGCTTCCTACTTAATCTTAAAGAAGAAACAATATGAATGAAAGAAGAAATCCTACAAGTAAAGAGCATTGTGGAAGGCATAATGCACACCTTTTCTGAATTTTAATCTTATCTTAGAAGGCCTAATGTAGGTCCAATCCTTTAGAATGAGCTTCTTGATTGACCTTGGATTTTGTTTCTTATGAGAAAGATTGATAGGTTTTAAGTCCAATTTGGTTGTGATTCGCTTATGACTTTTCAGTTTTACAACTATTTGTAAGACAAGCTTTGTTGTAAATTTACACCGTAATCATTTATGGGAGTTATTGTGAGGCGGGTTTTGAAAATCACCAGTTTACCAATCTGTTTCTTCATATGTTTCTGAACCAAAAAAAATTTGGCCACAAAAGTTCAGAATATATGTTTAAGTATGGCATTTGAGTGGTTTGAAAATTGGGTTTCCCATTGATCTGATACGTTGGATTCTAGTTTCAACAATGTATTAGTTAAGGTGAAATTCCCTTCCTCTCACATGTGGATAAGAGTTTTTGAAGACCATTTTGGATGCATGGAGAGGTTTTTGGGTGTACCGTTAAACAAATGTTAAGACAACATATATATTCTTTGATTTTTCCTTCTTTGACCATGAATAATCCTAGCATCCTTAGGGTAGCATTGTAGTTGAATGGATAAGTGCCATAAATTTTTATCATACTGGCTGGATTAACCAACAAATTTAACTCGTGCTTCCAACCTTATCTCTGCAGCACGGGCTATAAAGTGTAATGGATGATAGGGCTCGTGGAAGTGGAGAGGGGAAGGACAATTTTGCACACATGAACACCTATTTCAATACAGAAATTTGTTTCTGAGGCTTGCGAAAATATTGAATAGACTGTATTTTATGTCCAAAATGTGGTTGTGATTGCGAGGGAGTTTATGATGCAAGAAAGAAATAAACCACTTTGCAACGACTAATTCATATTGTGAATAGGTTTTGATCCAATAAAAATGAAATTGACCCTTCAAATTGTGTTTCTTGGAATCAGTTTTTTCCCTCAAAGTGGTTCCTTATAGCTATCATTTGGCACATAGTTATTCTGAAACATCTACAGTAGCAGGGGATATTGCTACCCCTTCTGCACCTTCATTCATCAATACCCATTACCCGGACTAAAAAAGTTCAGCTTTACGGAAGGCATCCATCTTTTGCAATTTTGATTTTCCTAGAATTACATGGGAACAATAAAATAACTGCAGTAGTCTCATCCTTTGGATCCTTGACTCGTACTCAAAATTGACGCGTTTGGCTTCACTTTCATACTCTAAATTGATGTGCTGGTTGGGTTGTTTCCTTAAAGACCATCTACCTTGCATGATGCAGTTATGTTCTGATTATAAGGATTGACATGTTGGCATTGCCATCACACACCAAAGTAGTCCCAACCTTGGGATGCATGACTCGTACTCAAAATTGGCGCATTTGGCTTCACTTTCATACTCAAAATTGGTGTGCTAGTTGGACGGTTGCCTTAAAGACCATCCACCTTGCATGATGCAGTCATGTTCTAATTATAAGGATTGACAGGTTGGCATTGCCATCACACACCAAATTAGTCCCATCCTTGGGATCCATGACTCATTCTCAAAATTGGTATGTTTGGCTTCACTTTCATACTCTAAATTGGTGTGTTGGTTGGGCTATTTGTAACAACCGCCCCTTGGTTGCTACCAATTTTTTTTAAAATCAATTCAAAACAAATACCAAACTTAATTGATTGAGCATCTTCCATCTAACTTAGAGTTGCTAACTTCATAACTTCTCCATTTACTATGGTGGCATCAACTCAACATCATCACTTATATGCTTACACATAGGAGATGTAAGTTCCCAAGGTTAAGGTCGTTCCTAGACCTAGACCTATCCTCAAGGGTTTATTCCCAATGACCCTGCCTACATATCCCCTTGGGAAATCAAAGGCTTCGTAGTTCACCTCACCAAGTGTTAGAGGGAGTTCATTCTCTCCTCTTGTATGAGTGGTGCAGGGGCACCAAAGCAAATTCATGTAAATGAGGTCTTAGGTTAGGTTTTTGGTGTTTGAGTCTTTTGACAAGAAAATAAGGTCATAATAGACCACTTTCTTATGTAATAAGTCATTTTGAGTTGGTTTAGGGTTAGGTTATCAAGTTTGGTCTCATTCTTGCAAAAGTTGCTAAGTCTTGTAAATGTTGTCAATATGCAAAAATTGCAAAAATGCACTATGTGGAAGACCAACGGTCATTTGAAGTTTAAATGTTAGTTAGGTTGGTTGGTTAGTTGGTTTTGGGTTGGAAAAAGTTTAAATTTGCTTAAGAACTCATTGTAAGTTCCCTGTTGAAGTTTTGTTGAAGAAAAGCAATCAAAAGCCATTATTTTTGTGTGAATTCTCTGGTAATCTGTTGCTCCCAAGGCCTGTACGACTCCGTACAGTTTGCTTTCAGCCTAAAGTGCATTGGACTCGGTAGATATATGTGTTAACTCCATTTTTTCTTTGGTTTGGATGGATTTCATAAAGTTTAGAGAATTTTATTGACATTTTACTATAGGTAGGTCTATAACTCGGAAATTTGGGTTTTAAGAGTATAAAATGGGAATTTGAGCCATTCCACCTGATGTAATTGGTTCAAACTTGGTGGAATGGAACTCTTAGATGTAGGTTTTGATTTAATATAGTTGGCATGAGTAGGGAAGGCGGAATAAAGGGTTTGGAGTGATACCCTAGTTGCATTATGTTGTGATTTTAACAAAAAGTGATGCTTACAAGTAGGGTTTTGATGAAATTGCAGTGTTCAAGGTTGGGGAATGGTTGGAATAGCATAGGCAGACCCTAAATGAGGTCTTTGAAGTGTTGGCAGAGTGGTTGAGGGTTTGGTAAGTATAGTTTCAATAAACCCCTGTTATGACTAGTCTAAATAGGCTTAACCAAGGGTTTTATGGTTTGAGTACCTTTTGGGTGTTTCTTGTGTCAAAAGTGGTGGATTTAGACCATTTGTAGTCTAGTTGAGGTCTGTCCATAGAGACTTGGGGTTGAAAGAGTGATTATTTTGGTGATGCTTTGAAAAAGAGGGCTAATTGGGGCTCTATTTAGCGTACCAGTCTAATTTAAGGGATGATGGTCCAAAAGAAGTGCTTGAACAAATTTGATATGTTGAAGTATGCAAAAATGGGTATCTAAAACTCCTAGCCTTTTGTGGGTTAGTGGAGTAATTTGGAAGATATGCTAAAATTTCTCTGTTTGGATGGCTACAAGAGAAATATGGAAGAATTGAGGATAAAGGTAAGTTTGGGTTTTGGTGATTGAAAAAGTATTCAAAATTGTTTGAATTGTGTTTGTTTATAGTTTACCTCCTTACTTTACATCAGGTGCTATTAGAGCATAGGTATTAGATCTTTTGAAGGTGAAAAGTTGAAGATTGAAGAGTGAAAAGTGGGAAGTTGAAGGACAAAATGCCTCCAAAAGGGAAAACCATTGCTAGGGAAGTGAATGAATTGAAGGACAAGCATGCTAATGAGAGAGTTGAAGGAATGGCTTGCTGCTCTAGAAACAAGGAAGAGAAGAGGTGTGGACATGGGAGATGAGAGTGACTCCGATGAAGAGGAAGAGGAAAGTGACAATGAAGAGGAAGAGGAATTGGATCCTAATGATCAAAGGATGGCTAAGTTGCTAAGAGCAGTCAAGGATGATAGACACAAGGTGAAGATTGATGTACCTAAATATGGAGGTAATCTAAATGATGAAGAATTGTTGGATTGGATTGCAGCACTAGACAATTACTTTGAGTGTGAAGATGTTCCTAAAGAGCAAAGGGTGAAGATTGCAAAGAAAAAGTTGAAGGGCAATGCATTATTGTGGTGGGATTATGAGCAATATGAGAGAAGGAAGAAAGGTAAGTCAAAGATTTTTTCTTGGGAAAGAATGGTGGCTAAAATGAAAGGTAAGTTTTTGCCTTATGATTATGTTGTTCAAATGTTTAGGAAACTTCAAGGTTTGAAACAAAAAGAAATGGATGTTAAAGCATATACTTAAGAATTTTATATGTTAAGTATAAGGGCAGGTCACATGGAGGATGAAGTGGAAAAGATTGCTAGGTATTTGAGTGGATTGAGATTCAACATTCAAGATGGGCTAACCTTAGCAAATCCAAGAACAATTGAGGAGTGTTATCAAATGGCAGTAAGGGCTGAAGAAAAGGTCAAGAGAAGGCAAGACAAACAAACCAGGGGCAAAGGCAGCACTTCAAGAGGAAGAGGTTCATTTTCTACTTCAAGACAATCAAATGAAAGCCAAGAAGATGCAAACAAAGGCCAAGAAAGAGTTTCTAATCAAAGAGGTGGATTTAGAGGTGGTAGATCAAACTTTAGAGGCAGATTTGGAAGTCAAGGAAGAGGCTCTAGTGGATTCACAGGAAGGTGCTATCATTGCAATCAGTTTGGTCATCAAGCATGGCAGTGCAAGGAAGAACAAGCTTCTAGTTCATATGGTGGTGAAAGGAGAAGTGAAAAGAGAGTACAGTTGGTGCAAGAAGATGAAGATGAGAGTGTAAACTCTCTAATGCAATATGCTGCTCCAGAAGTGGGAGAGTCATTGATGGTGAGAAGACAACTACTGAAAGCATCCAAGGAGAAGGAGATGACTCAAAGAACACTATTCAAGACCACTTGCAAATGCAAAGGAAAGGTATGCAAAGTAGTGATAGATTCAGGGAGTACTAATAATATAGTATCTAATGAAATGGTTGATAAACTGAAATTGGAAAGGGTGCCTCATGAAACACCTTATAAAGTATCTTGGGTGAATGATGATCAGTCTATTTTGGTTAATGAACAAGCTTTAGTTGAGTTTAACATTGATGGCTATAAGGACAAGATACTTTGTGATGTTTTTCCAATGGATTGTTGTCATTTGTTGCTTGGAAGACCATGGCAGTTTGATAGGCATGCACTTTATGATGGTAGATATAATACTTACACTATTGAGAAAGATGGAAATACATTCACATTGACTCCATTGGTTGAGGATGTTAAGGAATAGGGTAAGGCAGCAAAAGTGATCATGATAGGAAAAAAGGAGTTTGTGAAGCTAGAGGAAGACAAAAATGAAGAGTGTGCAACCACTTCAAGGCTTGAAGATGCTAGGACAATAGATGGAAGAAAATATGGTGATGAGTTGGTGACAAAACCAAGTCAAGAGAAGGTCAAGGATGAATTGCAATGTAATGTCCCCATTTTAGCTATTTTCCCTTTGGTGATGTTGATGTGTTTTTCGTGACCGCACCAACACAGAATAGAGTTGCCAACGGCCACCCTATTCTCTCTTGATCAAAGTATCGAGCATGCTAAGATTGCAAGAGAGTTCGTGCGTTCAACTCCAAGGTTCCTTCTAGGCAATGGATAGTCTCAGTGTAATGTCCCCATTTTGGCCCTACACTCTTCAATAGGATTTAGCCTATTTCCAGAAATCCGTAGGCTAAGCTGAGGTGGAAAATTAGGGTTTCCTCTTTTAGATATTGCTCAGTTGGCGTTCAAAGGATGTTGTGCAGACTTACTATTTATAGCAGTTGCTATTTTTAACAAGTCTATCTTTTGGCAGTATCTGTCTAGCAGCAGTTCAATCCTTTGCAGGTTAGTGTTCAGTTTGGCTATCTATTGTTTTGATGTGAACTTACTATTTATAGCAGTTGGCTATTTTTAGTAAGTCTAAATTTGGCAGTAGCATCATCAGCAGCTCAACTCAAGTCATCTTGCTATCCATCAGTTTCAGTATTGGCATTGGTTTTGGTTATCTCCATGGACTGAGTTTTTATACTTAGTCAAATTTCATGTTTCTCAGTTGTACCCCACGCCTAGGAGTAATAACTTCATGTTGTTTTAAAAGAGGGGCCATTAAGGGGGTCAATTGTGCATTTAATAATTTATTAAATGCTTTATTGTTGCAAAGTGAAAAGGAGGTTGAGTAATATTATATTATTTCAAAAAGTAAAATGCAAAAAGGTGGCATCCCTTTTGGAAGTTGAAGTGATTCAACTTCTTGGAATTTGAAGAGTTCTTGTTGCTTCATTTGCCAATTGAAGTTTATATATTGCTGCTGTTTGAAGAGCTGATTATGCATATTTTTGAAGAGCAAAGTTACGCTGCTGGAATGAATCCAGAATCCGGCTAAGGGAAAGCTTAGCAAATTTACTCCATTCTTCGGGCCTGCAACTATGGTTCCCTAGGTGGTGGATTGAGAGTGTGCTTCATCCAGAAGTACATATTGAGCATTATTGTGGAGTTTTGGTGAGATATTTCCAGTTTTATGTTGCTGGTTTATCATGGCTGAAAGTGATTTTTGTATACAGCTTTTAGTATGAATTTTATTTGGTTCTGGGTATTTGATCATTGCATTTCTATGATAGAGGCGACCATATTTGGAGGTTATCAGAATTTAATTCCAAGTTTCAGATTTTATTAAGCAAAATCGCCCTTGCAAGGAGGCCGTACCTTTTGGAGAGCATAGGGATTCGTGCATAAATTAATGGTTGAGATTAGATGCTGTTTTATCATTGTGAATTGGGCGCCAACCTTCTCAAGAGCTTTTGCAAGTTATATTTCATCTTCTGGAGGTATTGTGAAGGAGTTGTGATTATTTTTATGTGTTTTCAGTTTGCTGATAATCATTTCCAGATTGCTGATTTTTATATCAGTTTGCTTCAATATTCTGATTTTGGTTTCAAGCTTCATTAATTGAGAGAATATCAAGTGGAAAAATCTTCTATTTCATTGTGCTTTGTAAAGATTGTAATAACACTTGAAAATTGCAGTTGTTTATCATTGTAAGACTGTAAACAGTAGTACTGTTCCAGTCATTTAATTAGCTGCAAAATCTTATGATTAATCTCTCATATATGTAACCCCTGGATGGTTTACCGCCAGTGTGGATAAAGAACATTCTAGAAGCTTATCTCTCTTATTTGCAGCTATTTCTATTCATTGTAAAGCTAGTTAGTAGTACTAACAGCTATTTCATTTTATTGCTGCAATTTATACTTGATTACACTCCCACAATTGAGTGGTTGAGTTTTAGAACAAACATCTTTCTTGATTGTAAATTCCCCCCACAAAATAAGTGGTTGTGTGGACAGTACTCCCCCCACGTTAATAAGTGGAAGAGTGGATTTAAAGGCTAGCTTGCCGCCTAATAATTGTTGTAAACTCACCCACTGAATAAGTGGAGTATTCCCACCGTTTGTGGATGCCTGCATCAGCAGAAGAATTGTACTTTCAGCTCTATTTATGCCTAACGATCCTCTGACCATATGCTATCACCTCACCCACATTGGGATCTTGGTGAACATTCTTGGTTAGAGTTATCTTCTTTGCTGATTTGCATTTTTGGAGCTAACGCTAATCAGTGTTTGGTTGCTGATTTGAATGCTAATTTTGGGAAAAAATTAAGGGGGAATATTTCACTCAGTTGGCTTGACATGATTTGCTGGTATCACGAGGGGACTTACATAATTGTTCGGCTGCAGACAACAAATAGCTGATTAAAGGGTTTCATGTGATTCGAATGATTTGGCAAGTAAGTGCAAGTTTCCTAACACTAACCAGAAATGAATTGAATTTAAAATGGGTGTAGGGATAAGAGATGCTATAATTCTACTCTAAGGTGTGGGGATATGGCGATCAATTCTCATAGACTTCAACCGAGCTTTGCTTTGCCTCACTTTGGACAGCTTCCACAAAACCAGTGCAATCTTCAGAGGAGTAATCAAAGGTATTCAAATCATGATTCAGCATGAAGACACCATCACAACGACGCATGCCAACATATAAACCATAATCGAAGTTAAGTTCATAATGTTCTAGTTGACCACGCAAGGAGAACCCATCGTCAGCGAGCCCACTAGTGGTATGGATAAGCGAAGTTTTGTTCAAATTAAGCACCACGTTCCACAATTACTAACTACTTGCATGAAATGAAATCTACTTTACTTTAAGATACTTCAAAGTTCTAAGTGAATTGGAAGGACGAAGAAGCCTCGCTAGTTACTCAAAACAAAAGGAGAGATCATCATCAACGAAAACTCTTTTTATTGAGAGAGTGTTCACAACAACTTCTTACAAAGTATTCAAATGGAAGACTTTCCTTCCTTTTCAATCTAAGCTAAACTATCAAACTACACTACCTTCTATTCTATCAATCTCTCTCTATTCCTTCTCTGCTATTCTAATCTAATGAGGTACAAATGAGGGGGGATGCCCCTTTTATAGCTGGCCAAGTCCAATGGACGGATCAAATTACAATCAGATAGATGGCCCAGATTGTGCCACCCCAACCCTAACCCTAAAAACTGCCACCAAGAAGAATGGGGTAATAAATGAGCAATTAATGTCCACCATCTTCTAGAAGGCTCTTGCCTAGAAACACATTCGCATTGTTCTTTCCTCTTTTTGACTGCAAACAACCTCAGTTTGGTCAACATTGCTTCACTTCTTGAATGGATATGGCAGACACATTCTCGTTATAACTTCAAGCCTGTAACTTTTTAACCTGTTTGATGGTGATTTTCCTCCTTCTTGCCACTGCATCTTGAGTGGTACGAAGCACGTTGGAGAATATCTTTGGGTCATCGAAGGACTTTACACCTAAGGAGAATTTCTATATTTTGTTCTTCAACCTGTCATGATGTCAGTCTCCAATGCCTGGGCCTTCATCTTTCCCTCCATTCTGAACTTGAAAGATTTTCTTGTCTTGGATTCAATCATTCCTCCTTGCCACTTGCCTGACTACATTGGGTGCGACTATTTTTGATAACATCTCCCTTCAGGGTTTGGGCGCAAATGAGACATCATAGAGGAGCTCGAAACACAACTTTATCTCCTTTCAAGGTTGTAATATCATCTTGGATTACCTGCTTCATTGCTTCAAGTCATCGTGCTCTGGCCCCGGTGTTCATCCTGCAAAATAAATCAAGAGAAGAGCATCAGAACACTTATAATAAAAATTCACTTTACTCACCTGATATCCATGTTCTGATCTCCAATGTTCAACTAATCTTTGGATCCGATAGAGTTCAACACTTTTCTTTAGCACAACTTTTTCCTTTAAATTCCTCATGCCTTAGAATATTTCCGCATTATCATTCATCCCCCTTAGGGCACATCTAGAGACTTGAGCTTCCATTTGCATTCCTTAGAGAATTTCACCCATCTTACACCCCTTGGGTGTAGTTCTTCTTCTTGTGTACCTTGAAGTTGTGCCTCGGAAACTTTTATCCAACCTGAGCCTTGGGAAATTTTATCTCTTGTTTGCCTTAGCCAAATTTCCAACCCATCTACCTTAGAAATAATTTATTTCCTCTAGAAAATTTCATCAACCAGGCACCCAAGTAAAATCTCCATCTTAAAGTCTCCGGCAGGGCGTGAAGAATTTCAAAATCCATTCCTTGTTAAAGATGTCCAGTACCTAGAAGAAAATTCCCTTCAGAAAGCATCAAATTCATGGGTCTACGAACGAAGGGGTTCATTTAATTTTTGAATTTTAACCTTAGAAAAATATTTTGCCATCAAATTTATCTTCATTCTTCATCTCTGGGCATATTTTCTTGCTTTGCCTTGACAATTTTCATCAACCTCATGAAGCTGGCACATTCTGACTCCCACTTAGCAAATTTATCCATGTCTTAGCAAATTTTATTATCCCCTCTCAGGCTTAGGTGTATTTTCCTCTAGGGAAGGTGGAATTTAAATATTTAGAAAAAAAATTATCATCTCCAGCATGGGCGCATATGAGGGGTCTAGAAGGATTTTCAATTTTTTTTGCCTTAGATATTTTCCTCCCATTCATCTCCAGTCATGGCACATTTGAGGGTGTGAGGAAGAATTCCTAACACTTAGCATATATTTTAAAAGCCACCACCTACAATAACTTTGGGCGCATTTGATGCATCAAGGAAGAATTTCAACAATACTTAACATATTCCCTAGAATCATCTTGAACATGGGCGCATTTTGCATGTCTAGGAGGAATTAACCACGCCTAAAAACTTATTCTCATCCATCTTTCTCCAATAGTCTAGCAAGTTGGGCGCATTTAGGACCCCAAGGAGAAATTTACAACACTTAACAACTTTTTCAACATCCTTCAAAGCAAGATGGCATGGGCGCATTCAAGGGGTCAAGGGGGAATTTTGACTTAGAAACTTTCTTACCCATCTAGCAAGTTGGTCGCATTTGGCATGTTGAGGGGGAATATCCTATGCCTTAGACAATTTTTCTTGATACCTCTTGAGATGGGCGCATTTTGAGGGTCAAGGAGGAATTAACCACGCCTTAGTAACTTTATCACCATCACTTCTTTCCTTGGGCGCATTTCAGGTAGGGAGCAAGAATTAGCAACGCCTTGAAGACTTTTCATCACTTTGACTTGATGAGGGCGCATTTAGGGGGTGGTGAAGGAAATTGCAATGCCTTAGAAACTTTTTTTATGTCCTTGATATCTTGAGGGCACATTTTATGACCCCGGCAGGAATTTGTCATGACTTAACTTATTTTCTTCACCTCTCTTCATGACAGGGCACATTTGAGGGGGTGAGCAGGAATTTCAACACTTGAAACTTTTTTCATCCTTCTGCCAGTCTCATCTTGGGCACATTTCACAGGGGGTGAAGGAATTTGTTTAGACTTAGATATTTTTTTAGCTTCCTCACTCTTATTTACTATATTCAGTAAGCCCTCTGATTTTCATACCCCTGAAGCTTGGATTGATCTGAAATTTTAACCACAGGATCCTCATGATCCAGTTAACCTGTTCACACTGCCATCTCGTGATGACTTGCTATTTATAGCATGTTTCTGGAGGTGATTTACTATTTATAGTAACTGCTTGTTTTCAGGGCTTCTGCAACTCCATTCAACTTGAAATCTGACTGGTGTGATCCTCATGGGATGACTCGCCTATTCACACTGGCACCTGCTACTGACTTACTATTTATAGCCTATTTCTGGAGTGCCTTACTATAAATAGTAAGTGCTCAGATTGCCTTCAAATTTTACCAGTGGAATCCTTGAAAGATACTGATCACAGTGGGATACACCAGTTTTCAAAAATTCTGGCATTTGACCCCTCATTTTAGGTCCCGAATATAGAAACCCTAATCTGACTTGCATGTTGCTTAAACGATCTTCGTTTGGCTCCATTTTTGTTGCATGTCGAACTGTGCGTGATACTGAAGTGTTGGGCAGCTACCAGAGTGGTCTTGCTAAAAATAGTAAGTCTCTGAAAAAGTGACCAACTCTGCTTGCATGTCACATCACTGTGAAGCTCTTGAAAAACCCATAAAGAATAACCTGACATGCGCTGAAAAGTCCTGCATGCGAACCCTAAAAATAGCCTCTAAAGACAACTCTTGAAAAAGGTCTTGATCCTGGTTTGCATGTTATACCACTACGAAGCTTTCGAAAAACCCACAAAGAATATCCAGACATGCGTTGAAAACTCCAACATGCAAACCCTAAAAATAGCCTCCAAAGTGAAGACTTGTTGATGTGTTTTTCGTGACCGACCAACACGTAATAAAGTTTCCCAACGGATACTCTATCCTCTCTTGAACAAAGTATTCACATGCTAAGATTGCGAGTGAGTTCATGCTTTCAACCCAAGGTTCGATAATGCAATAGAATACCTCAGTTGGTTCGTTGTGATTTATCACGAGGGGACTTACACAATTGTTCGGCAACCGATAGAAAGCAGATTAAGGGTTTCACATGGTTCGAATGATTTGGCAAGTGAGCACAAGTTTCCTAATTCTAACCAGAAATGAACTGAATTTAAAATGAGTGTAGGGGTAAGAAGGTTCTAATCTACTCTAAGGTGTGGAACATGGCGATCAATTCTTGCAGACTTCAACCGAGCCTTGCTTTGCCTCACTTCGGACAGCTTCCACAAAACCGGTGCAATCTTCAGAGGAGTAGCGAAAGGTGTTCAGATTATAACTCAACATGCAAGTACCATCAAGACGATGCATACAAACACGTGAATCACAATCGAAGTTAAGTTTGAAAAGTAATCCAGTTGACCACGCAGGCGAACCCACCATCAGCGAGCCCGCTAGTGGTATGGACAAGCGAAGTCTTGTTCAAATCGAGCACCACATTCCACAATTACTAAGTACTTGCATGAAATGAAATCTACTTTACTTTAAGCTACTTCAAGATGCTACGTGAATTGGAAGGATGAAGAAGCCTCGACAACTACTCATAACAAAGAAGAAATCACCATCAATGAAAAATTCTTTTATTATGAAAGCATTCACGACAACTTCTTACAAAGTATTCAAAGGGAAGACTTTCCTTCCTTTTCAATCTAAACTATACTATCAAACTATTCTACTTTCTATTCTATCAATTTCTCTCTATTCCTTCTCTGCTATTCTAACTAGATACAAATGAGGGGGGATGCCCCTTTTATAGTTGGCCAAGTCCAATGGATGGCTCAGATTACAATCAGCTAGATGGCCTAGATCGTGCCACCTCAGCCCTAAACAAGATTCACCCTAAAAACCGCCACAAAGAAGAGTGGGGTAATAAATGAACAATTAATGGCCACCACCCTCTAGAAGATTCTCGTTTGTAAACGCGTTCACACTGCTTCAACTTCTTGGACTGGTATGGTAGGCACATTCTTGATCTAACTTCAAGCCTACAACTTATTTCCCGTGTTCGACGATGATTTTCCTCCTAGATGTTGTTCTTCAACTTTGAAGTTCTTGAGGATCATTTCTAACCTTTGGGCCTTCATCTTTTCCTTCATTCTGAACTTGGAAGATTCTCTTGTCTTGGATTCAATCGTTCACACTTTGCATTCGCCTGACTTCGTTTGGTGCATATTGGGTCTTTAGGGAGAAATTCCAACACTTAGCCATTTCTTCCAAGTACTTGTTTCATGATTCCATCATCTTGGACTATTTACTTCACCACCGCCTGGTCTCGACGTTCCTCCTGCAAAACAGATAAAAGAAGAGCATCAAAACACTTAATAATAATAATATAAATCCACTTTACTTACCTTATTTTCATGCTTTAACTTCCAAGGGTTCATCGTTTTTCTCTAGCCAACTTTTTCCTTCTTCACGATTTTTCAACACCTGCAGGCTGGGGCATACAACACCTGTGCATCAAATGCCTTAGACAAATTTCATCCTTCTCAAGGGCGTGCTTAAGAGATGCACTTTTAAAATCATCTTTTGAGAGTGTTAGCTTCAACTGCATCATCTTCAAGGAATTCACATCACCAACCAAAGCTCTGATACTCAATTTTATTCATCGCTGACTCTGGAAGATTAGTCTCACAAAGAATTTAATCAAATTCATCTAGGCAATCCATTTCAAATTCATCATCTGAATCATTTTACCTTTGAAAACACATTTTATTCATTTTGCCTCAGAAAAGTTTAAATTTTCCTTAGGAAAATTCATTATTTCAAGTGTCGATCAAATTCTTCATCTTAAAAGCCCTGGCGAAGTGCAGAAGACTTTAAAATCCATTCCTTGTCGAAGATCTTCAATACCCAAAAGAGAATTTCCTTCAGAATGTGTTGAACTCATGGGTCTACAACGAAGGGGTTCATTTAATTTTTTGAATTTTTTAAACCTTAGAAAAATAATTTTCACCAAATTTATTCCAATTCTTCATCTCTGGGCGTAGTTTCTTGCCTGGCCTTGAAAATCTTCTTCAATCTCATGAAGCTGGCACATTATGACTCTTTCCTGTCAACTTACCTATGCCTTAGCAAATTTCTTCATCCCCCAGCCAACTTAGGCGTATTTCTCTAGAGGTGGAATAAATTTCAACACTTAGAAAAAAAATCAAATTTCTTCTCCAACCCAAGGGCGCATTTGCTAGGTGCTAGTTTCAATTTTCGATACTTAGAAACTTTTAAAGTCACCCTTCACAAGGTGGGCGCATTTTGGTGGGTGGCCTGCCAGTTGCCAACACTTACAAATTTATTTCACTTCCTCTTCATAAGGTGGGCGCATATGGGGGGCGCTGTAGGAATTTTCAAACACTTAATAACTTTTATCCATGTCTCTTCAAGTTAGGCGCATATGGAGGTCTTCACTTCAATTTTTCTATACTTAGCATACTTTTAGCCTTTCCACAAGTCAAAGGCGCATTCAAAGGGGGGTGCATCAAATTTCCATGCCTTGGAATCTTCTATCTTTGCATGGGCGCATTCAAAGGGGCAAGAGGGAAGTCAACACTGTCTTTTTCTTAGCCCATATAGGCGCATTTGACATAGGGAGGTGGATATCTTCACTAACGCCTTAGTAATTTTCTTCACTTGTTCTCACCTTCTCTTGGGCGCATTCCACATAGGCAGGAGGATAAACACCCTTTGACCTCTTTGACTTCATCAAGGATGGGCGCATTTTGGACATGTAGAAGGATTTACTTTGATACTTAGCCATTTTCATAGCTCCTTGTGAGGTGGGCGCATATTGCATGTAGTGAAGGACAAGCGCATTTCTCATAGGGGGAAGGATGAACTTCCAACGCCTTGACTCCTTTTGACTTTTTCTTCTAGCTTGAGCGCATTTTGCACCTTGAGGAGGATGGAACTTATGCCTTAGAATTTTTTTTTTTTGCATGCTATTACCTTGAAGGCGCATTTGGCCTAGGGTGGAGGATAAAACCTCAACACTTAGAAACTTTTAATCACCCCTCCAAAGCAAGTTGGGCGCATATGGAGGCATGAGTAGGACGAACTTCAATACTTTTTCCATCACCTTGGCATGATGAGGGCGCATTTGATATGTGGGGCAGGATGAAACTTTTACTTAGAATATTTTTCAATCATCTTGCTTGTGAGGAGGGCGCATTTAGAGGGTGATGAAGGATGACTTCAGACTTGGAAAATTTTGCCAACTGCCAGCCAGCCTTGGGCGCATCTGAGGGTAGGAGGTGGATTTATCTCCGGACTTAGGCATTTTCTCCTTGTCTTCGCCAGCTTCTCCATGCCTTACTATAAATAGTAAGTCCTTTGATTTTCACATCTCAGAAGCTCAGATTGATTTGAAACTTTAAGCACTAGATCTTCATGACCTTGTCAGTCTGTTCATACTGCTATCTCGGGCTGACCTGCTAAAAATAGTATGTTTATGAAGGTGGTTTACTATTTATAGCAACTGCCTGTTTTGAAGACTTCCACAACTCCATTTGTCTTGAAATTCGAATGATGTGCTCCTCATCGGGTGACCTGCCCGTTCACACTGGCGCCTGACGTTGGTTTACTATTTTTAGCCAGTTTATGGAACGCCTTACTATAAATAGTAAGTGCTTCGATTGCCTTCAAATTTTACCAATGGACAGCTTGAAAGATGCTGAACGCAGTGGGATACACCGGTTTTCGGAAATTCTAACTTCTTACCCCTCTTTTTGGGTCCCGAAACTGGAAACCCTAATCTGACTTGCATGTGTATCAAATGACCTTCGTTTGACCTCGTTTTTGTTGCACTTCGCCCTGTTTGTGGTTCTGATGCGCTGGGTAGCTGTCGGAGTGGAACTGCTAAAAATAGTAAGTCACTGAATACTGATCAACTTGCCTTGCATGTCACATCATTGTGAAGCCCTCGAAAAACCCATAAGGAATATGCAGACATGCAAAGAAAACCCTGACATGTAAACCCTTAAAAATAGCCTCTGAAGGCTGAACTCTGAAAGTCGTTATCTCATTTTGCATGTTATATCGTTGTGTAGGTTTCAGAAAACCCAGAAAGAACCTTCAGACATGCATTGAAAAACTTCGCATATAAACCCTGAAATCTGCTCTGGAAGCTAAACTGCTAAAAATAGTAAGTTGCCTATTCTGGCTCAAAATTTGCAGAGGAGCAGCTTGACATGCCCTGGATGCAGTGTAATAATCAAAACTCCAAAAGTGTTGAGAGAACGCCCTAAATTGCACACTTACTAAAAATAGTAAGTTGCCAGAATCTGATGAAACTTTGTTGAGAACCTGCCAGAAGCATGCTGACAACAACGTTAGTCTCAATTTTCAATTTATTCACCTCTTTCGACCTCAAATTGACCAGAAAATATAAACCCTAATTTTAAGACTTGGCCAAATTTCACGTTTAGGCTCATAGATGGGTACAACCCCGAAAAGGCAGACAGCAGAAAAAGACCGAAAGAGAGAGAGAGAGAGAGACAAAACGAAAGCCAAAAGACCAGAATGGAGCAAAAATTAGGGGGTCCCCATCTTGAATGGGGCGATGTGTGAAAAGGTCACAACAAGACTGTTGAAGGTTATCATCTCATCTTGCATGTTATACCACCGCGTAGGTCTCAAAAAACCCAGAAATATTCTCTAGACATGCACTGAAAAACTTTGCATGTAAACCCTAAAATCAACTCCTGAAGGTGATACTAGCTAAAAATAGAAAGTTGTCAAATCTGGCTCAAATTTTGTTGACAAGCAGATTGACGTGTCTTGGATGCAGTGTACTAGATAGAACTTCAAAAGTGCTGAGAAAATGTCCCAAATTAGGTACTTAATAAAAATAGTAAGTTGTTAGAATTCAATGAAATTTTGTTGGGAACCTACTGGAAGCTTATTGAATGCAGTGCCAAGCTTAGATTTCAATTTACTCATTCCATTTGACTTCAAATTGGCCGGAAGATCCAAAACCCTAATTCTCATACTTAGCCAAAATTTCAAGTTTAAGCTCAAAGATGAGCACATCTCTGGAAAGGCAGACAGCAGAAAGAGACAGAAAGAGACAGAGACGGAGAGAGAGAGAGAGAGAGAGACAAAACCAAAGCCAAAAAACAAGGAACGGAGCAAAAATTAGGGGATCTCCATTTAAATGGGGTGATGTGTGAAAAGGTCACAACAGGTGACTGATAGCCTATTTCCAGAAGCCTGTAGGCTCATCAAAGGTTAAATTAGGGTATCCTCTTTTATAGGAGCTCTGAAGCATTTTTATGGCTTGCATGTTAGAGTTTCGGATGCTTGTCTAGTGGGGTTTTCTAGGTTTTCAGAGAGCTTCGCAATGATATAACATGCAAAGTGAGTTGAGCAACTTTTTAGAATTTACTATTTTTAGTAAGTCTTATTTCTGGCAGTGCCATCTTGGGCAGTAGCATTAGCAGCCAACTCGGTTTCCATTTTGGGCAAAGCAATTTGGAGTATAGTTGGTTTTCAACATTTTTAAGGCACGTTTTGGTTAAATGATTTATTTCAATTCATTAATGTTATGTTTCCAAATTGACCCCTTGGCCTAATGTAATGACTTGAAGTTGTGTTAAAAGGTGGTACTCAAGGGTGGGTGCCTCATGGAGAAATTAAAATGATTTTTTATAATGTTTATTGTGCCTTGAAGTTTGGATGCCTAAATAAGGTGGAATAAAGTGTTTTGAAAATTTAAATATTTCAAAATGATGAATAGGCGTCCCTTTGGAGGGAAATGTTGGGAATTTGAAAGGTTGTTACTAACTCTATAAAAGAGAGGCTTTTCTCATTCATTTGGCATCTTTGGAAAATTATAACAAAATTTTGTTGAATTGAATTCAAAACCCGGCTAAGGGGAAGCTTAGCAATTTGACTCCATTCTTCGGGCCTAAAACTATGGTTCCCTAGATGGTGGATTGAGAGTGTGCTTCATTCAGAAGTGCACATTGAGCTTCATTGTTGGAGAATTTGATGTTATTTTGAAAATTGTGTTTGTTGGTCATATCATGGCTGAAGGAGGTTTTCATTTACAACTCTTAATACGATTTTAATGTGTTTCTGGGTACTAAAGAAATTGATTCCTAGTATAAGGGCGACCCTTCTTGCAAATTATTGGATTTTATTTTGCAGATTTGGAATTTCTAGAGGAGGCCGTACTTTTCCTTGGTCGTACCATTCTCTTGATGTTTGCCTTGGGATTCGAACTTGGCCAAAGGTGGTTTATTTGCATTCCTACATCATTATATGTTGTGTGTCTTGCCCTATGGGAGCTATGATCGAAGTTTTGAAGAGCTTGTTGAAGATTTGGTGAGTGAAATAAGCATTTGAATGATTGTTTGCTTGTTGGTCTGCGTTTTGGTTCATTGGAAATTCTAGAACAGACTTTGCTCTTCCAAGTTATGCTTAATTGTTGGGTGTTTAAGCTTCTAGTTCATGTGTATGCAATTTGAAGGAAATAGAAGCATTTTGGAAGAAGTTTTGAATAACTTAGTGGAAAGTTTAGTTGTTGGTCTGGTTATTTCAATTTGTTGGTTTGGAAATCAGACCTGATTATTTCTCTTATCATGTTTAATTTCTTGGTCTTCAACTCACATTTGTAATCAAAGATACAGTATAACCTTTGCAAAAGTTTGGAGCAGATTTATGTTCAAAAATTCATTGTAAGAGGCTCATTGTAAGTTGGTTACAATAGTATTGTATCAAACCTTCTCTCATTAGCTTATTTTTAATTGTAACACTTTGTAAATTGCAGATAATTTGCATCGTAAGGCTGTGAATTAGTAGTACTAATCCAGTCAATATTATTGTTGCATTTACTTTGTGATTTTTATGCAAAACACTATAACCCCTGGATGGTTTACCGTCAGTGTGGAGAATAAACAAATTGTATCTCTCTTTCTCACCCACTGAAAAGTGGTGAATCCCCACTCCCAAGTGGATTCCCACCGCAGCGGATGAATTAGTTTGTTTTGTAATTTCTTCCCCCCACTGTATTAGTGGAAGTGTGGAAAACTTTCATGGCTGGTTCACCGCCTAGCTCCATTCAATTGTAATTTCATTTCAAGTATTGTTTAGTTTTCTCTGCCATATGACAACACCTCTCCTTCCTTGGGATTGAGTGTGCATTCTTGGTGTTGAGATCTTTAAATTTGGATTTCAATTTTAGAGCTAACGCTAATTCATTTGGCGTAGTGTTGATTGTTTGTGAAATTCTTGGAAAAAATTGAAGGGGCATATTTCATGCAAGATGGGTTAAAGAACCATGATGTGATCATGATAGGAACAATTCTTTGTTCAGTGGTTGGAAGAGAGGTTAAGGGGCAGTCATATTCTATCAAGATAGAGATTTCTAAACCTGATGATACATAGGTTTGTAAGTCTGATAAGACAGAGGTCTTAAGGGTAGAGACTTGAGGACAGTGATGAAGGTAGAAGGTGGATTGAATCAAGGTGAAAGGCAAAGGCAAGTGAATGAATTCAAGTGTGCAATGGAATTTAAGAAGAGGACAGTCGAAGGGAAGAATGGGAAAGGTAAGTTTGTATACATGAAGATCAGTTTAGCATCAGTGATAGATGAGAGAAAGGTCAAAGGATATCCATTAGGTTAGTTTGCAAGGTTGGAGCAATATCAAGATGGCAACAAGGTCAATGGTGCAAAGAATGATGCACACCTTCAATGCCTAACTCTATGGAAAGGTTTGCCAGATGAAAGAGCTTTTGGAGGTTAGAGACATGAAGTGATCAAATTGGACAAGCTGCAACTTAGTCCTCAAAGGGACTTGAGAACTTTTTTCAGGCCGGGTGTATGGTGCAGGGGCACCAAAGCAAATTCATGTAAATGAGGTCTTAGGTTAGGTTTTTGGTGTTTGAGTCTTTTTAACAAGCAACTAAGGTCGTAATAGACCACTTTCTTATGTAATAAGTCATTTTGAGTTGGTTTAGAGTCAGGTTATCAAGTTTGGTGTCATTCTTGCAAAAGTTGCCAAGTCTTGTAAATGTTGTCAATATGCAAAAATTGCAAAAATGCACTATGTGGAAGACCAACGGTCATTTGAAGTTTAAATGTTAGTTGGGTTGGTTGGTTAGTTGGTTTTGGGTTGGAAAAATTTAAAATATGCTTCAGAATTCGTTGTAAGTTCCCTGTTGAAGTTTTGTTGAAGAAAAGCAATCAAAAGCCATTATTTTTGTGTGAATTCTCTAGTAATTTGCTGCTCCCAAGGCCTGTACGACTCTGTACAGTTTTCTTTTAGCCTAAAGTGCATGGACTCGGTAGATATGTGTTAACTCCATTTTTTCTTTGGTTTGGAGGGATTTCATAAATTTTAGAGAATTTTATTGACATTTTACTACAGGCGAGTCTATAACTCAAAAATTGGGGTTTTGAGAGTATAAAACTGGAATTTGAGCCATTCCACCTGGTGTAATTGGTTCAAAATTGGAATGACACTCTTAGATGTAGGTTTTGATTTAATATAGTTGGAATGGGCAGGGAAGGCGGGATAAAGGGTTTGGAGTGATGCCCTAGTTGCATTTTGTCATATTTTAACAAAAAGTGATGCGTACAAGTAGGGTTTTGATGAAATTGCAGTGTTCAAGGTTGGGGAATGGTTGGAATAGCAAAGGACAACCCTAAATGAGGTGTTTGAAGTGTTGGAAGAGTGGTTGAGGGCTTTGAAAGTATAGTTTCAATAAACCCCTGTAATGACTAGTCTAAATAGGCGTAACCAAGGGTTTTATGGTTTGAGTACCTTGTGGGTGTTTCTTGTGCCAAAAGTGGTGGATTTAGATAGTTTGTAGTCTAGTTGAGGTCTATCTATAGAGACTTGGTGTTGAAAGAGTGATTATTTTGGTGATGCTTTGAAAAAGAGGGCTAATTGGGGCTTTGTTCAACGTACCAATCTAATTTAAGGGATGATGGTCCAAAATAAGTGCTTGAACAAATTTGATATGTTGAAGTATGCAAAAATGGGTATCTAAAATGCCTAGCCTTTTGTGGTTTTGTGGAGTAATTTGGAAGATATGCTCAAATTTCTCTATTTGGATGGCTATAAGAGAAATATGGAAGAATTGAGGAATAAAGGTAAGTTTGAGTTTTGGTGATTGAAAGAGTATTCAAAATAGCTTGAATTGTGTTTTTTTGCAGTTTGTCTCCCTGCTCTACATCAATGAGATCTTTGATCTCACCTTTAGACCATGACTATTCAAAAGCATAAGCTATCAACTTAGCCAATTGTAATAGAACAATAATATTTTGTCATCAAGTGTAGGTTTCATACCAAACATCACCAATCATTAGTGTACAAACATACACAAATACCCAAGGGTCATATCATAGCATAATCCCAAGATCACACACACAATGGTTGTCTTGAGCATATGTCTCAAATACACAAGGTGACTAGCTCATACACATCACAAGTACAATAGTGATTGGCTCATATGCACAACACAAGTACAATAGTTTGACTCATATTGTTACATCCCTCACATTGAGACTACATGTTTGAACATAATGTTAGTTGCAAATAACTGCTTTGATGAGATTATGACATTGAGAATGCAATGGTCGTTCTTTTATCGTAACTGTAATGTTAATGAACTCTTTATTTTGCAAGTGAATGTATTGTTCATGTGAAGTTGAATGAGATCATGAGATTAAATTTAAATGCATATTATTAAGTCATTGAAAACGATCTAACCATAATCCTTGTCAGTGGATGCAGGATTGTCGACACCATGAGAGAAAGGGAAATATCATCAGGGAGAGGACGTGGTTAACAATGGATCAATTTTATCATCAAATCTTGAGTCAATGTAAGATAGTTGGGCCGACGTCATGACCTTGGCCATAAGTGATTAAATATAATTATTGCTAAATAAGCCAATTTAAAATATTTATTAATAATCTCCTCTTGAATTTGAAAAGAGTTAACTCATGGAATACATCTTAGGAGATATCAATGGATATAAAATATTAAATTTACAATAATAAAGCCATCGCTCTAAATAAATAAAGATATAGTAATGCTTAAAGTCAATGGTGGAATAATGAAGAAACTATTAACCATAATTTTTGACGCCCATGGATCTAAAAATATTAAACATTAGCAAGGTCTTAAGCAAAAGGAAAGGAATTCATAAGAGTCGTCGATGGTTTTGAAGGCAGAAGTCTTACTGCCACCATTCCATTGTGATGAAACGGCCAAGGTGGAAGGCAAGTAGACGTGGGGAATTCATGGTGCTTCAGTTTGGAATGGGAGGTCTCTCTATTTTTTCAAGGGGGCTCTGGCTCGTCTTCTAGGCAATCCCTAATGGCATACATCGGGAATCTGACTCGTTTCTTCCTGAACGATTGATAACTAGACTTTGTTTCTTTTTTTTCTTTTTTTTACAACTTACGAACTATATTGAGCTCTTGGCTTATGTCTCATGTTTTCACTTCTAGAATTCGAGCTATAAATTTAATACAATCCTTGTTAGTTTATCTGAGAAGCATTGAATCCACCTTTGAGTCTCATGTAAAACCTATTGTTAGTGTCACTCTTGTACCACGAATTCCTTGTCAGTTCTTTCCCTAGATTTTCCTGAGAGCTTTTTCCCTTAAATTGAATTCTTGGAAGCAGTTGGCTTGGTTTTCTTAATCGAGCAAGTAAAATTTGTGGTTGAGTTCGGGTTTCTTGCATCAATGTCTGGAGAAACTAGTGCGAGGTCTCACCAGAATCTGCAATTACCATTCAGGCATGTCAATACGTTGAACTGTTAACTTGCATTCAATAAAAGTTGTTCTGGGTTATCTATTTGAAATTATGAATATTAAAGAGTTTAGACCAGTCACAAGAATAGAAGAAGTCATGCTCTTTTCTTTTAAAAGAACTCCAATACAGAAAAGATTAATAAAGTTTCATCTTCGAAATCTTTTGTCTCTTCTTTTATGGTAACTCGAGGGTTAGTCTAATTTCTATCAAACTATTCTTTCCATGTTGCCTCATACACTTCATTGTACTCTGTTCTTGATTCATTTGAGATGTAACCTACATTCCTTTCATCTTAACCTGATCCTGAATATTATTTTGAAATTCATTTAGCTCATCCCTGCCAGAATTTGTGGCCATACATTGACTGAAATATGTACCTGGGTTCTGTTGAATCTTTTGGTTTTTTTTAAAAAAAACCATAATTTGATTAGTGAAGTCGAATTCTTTTTCTTGAAGTCGTTCATGTGCTCAACCTTGTATCATCTTGAAATCTGGGAAATTGTATATTAATGAGAGCCTTGAATCTTTTATGATGTTTTAAATCTCCTTTGTCAATTGTATAAACTTTATGGTTAAGCCTAAACCTAAACCAAAAGAAATTGATATCCAAACCTGTCATAGTAATTTTAACTTGGAACCAAAAATATGAAGTTAAAATGTTGAGACCTGAAGACCCTTTTAATCGAATATGTTTCTCAATATGTTTGAGCACATTGAAAGCAACATTCGTAAAAGAAGAGATTTAACGTAAAAATAAGCCATTGCTTTGTTAATCTGTGAAACCTTCTTGAAGGGAAAACCTCATCTTTTTCTCTTAAAATGCTAAGTAATTCAAATGGACTTTAAGAAGTGAATTGACCTTGAGTCAAGATTCTCTTAATATGTCTGATATTAGCTGTTGAACCTTGATTAGAGGAAAGATTTGAATTCAAGACTTAGTAATACAAAACACGGAATCCATATTGTCAAATAAGACTCCTTAATCTCTCCTCATAAAATTGAGAATAGAAGATTATTATTACTCAGATGAGATAAGTTATGAGATGTAATCCTCTCCTAAAAAGATAACAGCATAATCCTTGAACAAGAAGTGAATCCCAACCAAGTTTTGGTAATGTTAAACCTTAAGGTTAAGTCTTAATCTTGAACTAAGAGAAGAACGATAACTGAACCCGATATGGTAAGATTAAAACTTGATCAGAGAATTATCATGTCAAGCAAGGGTGAGAGTGTTGACGGCACAGAAGTGCCAAAGATGTCGGTACAGAAGTGCCAGAGACATCGGCACAGGAGTGCCAGTAATATTAAAATCCTTGGCCAAGGTATGATGCTAGTTAGGCATTGGTCAGCTATCATGAACCAGATATACTTCTGCTCAAAACAATCCTTCTAGTTAGGGGGTACCTACAAAGGAGGGATCGACCAGCGGTATAGGTTCATGACACCAGGCTCAAAGGCATGATGATAATTTGATCCATGTTGATTACCCTCGTGAAGGGCTGGATTCTTCAGTTGAAGAAACTCGGGGGACCAGTTGGTCTTGGTTGGGCGGTAAAGCCCTTGATGATATTTCTCTTTCCTCAAGTAATGATGATCAGCATTTCAGCATAATGTTGACTGCATAATGGATTAATCCCTTCTACTAATTCAGGTACAAATAAATGTTCATTTGATTACTTTATTGCTACATTTATTGTTATGTAATTAATGTACTGCTCAAAGCTAGTTGAATGGAAAAGATGGACAGTTATTTTCTTTACTTCGATATCAATGAAAGTTAGTTAATGATGCCTTAGCAGTTACTCTTCAAATCATTATTTTATGCTAGATGAAACCCTAGAATAGCAACTATCATATTTGTTTCATAGCTGCAAAATTTGTTTGTTACTTCTAGAGCAAGAAAAGTAGTTATTATCTCTCTGTAATTTACTGATATATGTTTACAATTAAAAGTTTTCCTTTCAGCTAAAATGGAAATTGTATGTTAGTTAATGAATGGTATGATGTAACAACATCAAAATCAACTTTATTTTCTGTCTAACTACAAAAGAAAACCCTAGTTTGACAGTTATTTAGTTATGATCTTCCATGAAACAGTTGGAGGAAATAGTTAGATGTTTCACTTTAGCTGAAACTGAAAACTTAGAAGTTAGTTGGAGTTTCCTTTGTTTTAGTGGTACTCGATTTGGAAACCCTAGCTAATAACAAGTCAGTCGGACTTCAACTGAAAGTTAGTTGATAGTTGAATTTTCAAACTGTAGACCGGATAGGTTGTTACACATATGCACATCACAAGTACATTAGTGACGGGCTCATATGTACATCACATTACAATAGTGACTAGCTTGAGCATACATCACATATATCTAGTGTGACAATCCACACAATACATCACATGTTCACATAAAGAACAACTAGTGAAGTGGAAATGGATGCAACCTATTGCATGCATCAACCCACTACCGGATTCACCATCACATAAGCCTGTTGTGACAACAATCAAGCATCCCATACTACTCAATGTCGTCACTAGCAAGGGAACCAATATATCAATGTGTAGAACCCTAGGTCATTTACACAAGCACTTAGGGAGTAACTAACATGTACACAATGAGTGACTGACACCTACCCTTTTAGTGCATCCTAGATAGAAAAGGAAATTTGGTGCATACGTACTACATTGCGGGTCTCATCCTTTTCATTGGTCCTTTGAATAAACCATGATGATAGCAAGCATCCCATACAACTTGCGAACATCACCGAGTAAAGAGTAAGTAAAACAAGACACATCACAAAGTAACACACACATCCCCTGAGCACACCAATGCCTATCCACCCCCATCCAAGTGGATTTTGTGGCCCATGGTGAGAGAGTAGACAATCAGACTAGTCTACAATGCATAGGATCAATTTCTTGATGACCATTCACCCAAGGTATTACCTATCTTTGATAATCTAAGATACCATTTCCCACATCAGGATAGGCCAAAACTATAATATGAGGCTGGTCCAACTGTTACCTACCTATTCTTCATTAGAGGCTCTCTTCCCAATAGTCCATCAGATGACTAAGCAACCAAGGACGTCCATCACTAGCATAGTATGCTCCTTGACTATTGTCAATCTCAAGCCTCATAGTAATGCTCCTTGACTATTGTCAATCTCAAGCATCATAGTATTGCTCCTTGACTACTATGAATCTCGAGCATCATAGTATTGCTCCTTGACTACTATCAATCTCGAGCATCATAGTATTGCTACTTGACTCATGCTTAGCATTATAACTAGAATATAGGTTCCTAACGCAAAATAAGTAGATCACAATCAACTGAATTAGGAGCCTATACATAGTCATAGAACTTTGAAGTTAATTTTCACAACACAAAATAAATCACCTAGACCCAACACAAGACAAGCTCAACTCAACATGTACCCACTACCAAGTAGTCAAATCCATTCCCTTTATTCAACATACTATTCATAGACACATTATGTATTAAATACAAGTTATCAGGCTTTCTTAATTCTTTCATAACATCTAATACCCATTTCGGCCTCATTTGAAACCTATTGAAGAGAGAAGGTCAAACCAATCGGGAACAACCCCAAAATCTAGAAGTTATTGTCCCCCCCAAACCCTCCCCCTACGGACTTGAGGTCACAAGGGCATCCTTCGCCCAAGGATCGCCTATGTACCCACTTCCAAATGGATCAAAGTCACACGTAGTTCTCCTCACCAGGTTTCTCTCAAGGAACATACGCACATGTTCCCCCATAATCAAGGTTTTGTTAATGTTTTCCCTCAATAACTCTTAATAGTAGTTAGAAAATCATAACTAAGTTCACAATTTACCAACTTGTACTCTCACTTCCCTTCAAGGATATCAAGGTCTTGACTCAAACTCCACTCGTTATTATTCATAAACCAACTTGAACATCCCAAGGTTTGTCTTATCAACATAAGGGTTAGGCATATTACTAAACACAAAATAACCTCAGTTCATACAAACCCCTAGGAAAGCACTTCCACTCGAAATTCACAAAATAGATTCAATATTGAAGTTATTATACTCAAAGGGTCAATAGATATCTTGTAGTCATACTATCAATATGATGCAAAAATAATGCAAAAGCCTCAATAAGGCACCTAGTGGGGTCCTACTTTAGAATGGTTCAATGATATCGAGTATACTAATAATAATAATAATATATGACATCATCCTAATAAAGCCACATAAATTCCTTTTGAACCTTGAAGACATATGCCAATGTTTATAGATTTGTTTTAAGTGTGATCAAGGTTTGAGTCACACTGTAGACAATTGGCAACACTAGGCTCCCGTATCTTCATATAGGGATATGCACTCCATTATATTAGTAGGAAATATATTCTTAGCATTCTAGTTTCATTTTCCTTATTGTGTAACCCATTATTCCATTAATAGCTTGGTTCTTGGACTAGATGATTCTTGCACTTGACGTTTATAACTAAATGCTTCTTGTAATTGCAAATACTGGTCAACATGGTAGGATATCAACCATATCATCACATTTTCCTTGATATAAATACCAAATATAGGGAACTCATGTTTAAAGCTCATCCATTAATCTTATACTTGGACTTATTAAACAAAACTTCATATCATATACCATTGTCAAAGTCCTTAAAATTGTTGTCTTCAAGATAAGTACACCAAGTAAACTATAGTGCATTATCCAACTATAAGGAGGCATATAAAAGTAATGACAAACTTGTTTAAAATATGATTAATGCCAAAGCCATACTCAAGATAGGTGAAAGCATTATGTTTGTTAAGTCATCATATGAAGATATGCCCTTAATAAGAATAATAATACTATTTACCTTACAATTTCAATTATTAAATGGTGTAACTCAGTATAACTCATGTTTTGTCCTACTAGATAAGGTTTAATGAACATTAGTGGTAAGAATTATTTTGAACCCAAGTAATAAATTTTGCTATACACTTCGACCAACTCAATCTTGGTCCTACAAATTTAAAGACCACACGCATAATATGTTATTTAAAGAACCATGAACTTTTAATAAAAACACATGTCTCTACCCCTGACAACCTTCAAGAATTATAGACTTAATTCCAACAGAAGTATCATAAACTAAATAAGGTTTATCATTTTGAAATGGCCTTATTCTCAACCGAAACAGTGCCAAGGTGTTGATGAACCGTTTAAACAGTATTCTTTATATTAAAAAGTTTTTAGATTAAATAATAGCATGAACCCATCTAAGAACAAGTAGATAATGAGAACAAAAAGAGGTTACATTAGATTTATTTCTATCCATTTATATGTTCCTAACAAAATCTTGTGCATCCATTCTACTCAGTAATGTAAGGACTAATGCAACCTCACAATAGTCATAGTCTCTAACTAATATGTGCATCTTCATCCTATGACATCTAAATAGCAACAAGCTTCCCCATCAACATAAATGATAATTAAGTGCAATTAAAATTAAATGACTTGATGAGTCCTTACTGATTCAGAAGAGAGTTGTCATTCCTAACAAGATTATGTTGAGTAAAATATGTAGGTTCTTTTCCTTTTTACAAGCAAACGTTGCATTAAACCAAAAGAAATGAAAAGGAAGTAACCTGGAATTGGAAAACACTGCCCATTACCGTCCCTTAAAAGCTCTACAATTATTTTGTAAGAACCCTGGTGGTTCTCAACCCGGAAACTCTGACTAAGAATTTTGTTTTTGCAAGTTTGTATTTTTTGTGTTTTTTTGAGGTTTTTGGTAAACAAAGAGAAAGCTGCGATTTTTAAATAAATGCTTAAAAATTCCCTAAAATTCATATGACAATGGAAATGTATAAAAAATACTCATATCATTGAGGCGCACCAATACATTTATTTTCCAGAGCATGAACAATAACAAAATCTGAGTATTGAATGAAATATTATATTATTCTAAAGAACCTGATGGCGGCTGCTGCAGCATAAAAGAATGAAGAATATTGTACGGCTAGCATGCACCTCCAGCACAGAACCTCAAGAAATCTCCAGAAACCCCATATGCATTAGATCCCTCTGTCAGACGTTGGAAACTGAGAGTATTTCTTCTGGAAAAAGAAAGTACGGCCCTGCAGGTACAGAACTGTACGGCCCAGCAGCAAGAAGAGAAATGGTACGGCTTTATTGGTAATGGTGCCAGAACTCAGTAAAAGTATCTCTGATGAAGTCGCCTCAACTGCCTGATAAAGTTCTCTACTAAACCCTGAATGAATGAATCAGTGAGCTCAATCTGTAACCTCTGTGTGAAGTCACCAAGATGCAATCTTCAACTGGTATTGCACAGTCTCAGTATGCCAAACTCTGAAGAGGTATCGTTCTCCAGAATCGATTCGTCTGCCGGAAACCCTAGGTTTTGCAAACTCCAATGCTCAGAGCAAAAGTAGACAAATTAGAATAACATATCATAATCATTCGATTTGTCCTTTCCTGAGAATATAAACTTCCTTGTGAAAATTCGACCCAATAGCTCATTTTAATAATCATTTAATAAAATGATTAAATGTTGCGCTTTTGACTTAGGAGAAAATCATTTAATAATTGGCGCCTTCAATAATGAATAATAAATATTCATTTTATCAAATATTAACGCTTTATTATAAAGTATAATAAATACTTTATAATATGCCAATTTAATTAAATATTTAAATAATTAATAAAGTGACTTTAATATAAAGTCAAAAGTATTAATTATTTCGTTAAACCATTAAATACTCCAATATTTCTCCGTCAGACTGTCAAACTGAAGAACTGGGTCGACTCCGAGCTAACCAGCTGAACCAGGTGCCCCTGCCCAAAATAGCAGCTTTCCGCCTGACCTAACTTTCTAAAAATAGAAAGTATCTGAAAACCCCCTGAAGAGTTAGGGCCCGCACGAAACAACTGCAATCAACTGCTACAAAGAAACCGAGTAAGGCGCCTCGGATGATCCTACATCTGTCGACCTATCTGATCGTAATAGACTGGCGCGTCTATACTGGTGACTAGGATGGGGACATCACATATTTGTGTATACAGCGTTCTTGCTGCCCTTGCCCAAGTAAAACATTCAATATGTCTCTAAATGGCTTTCTTCTCTAGCACCCTCCACCATCTAACAAAATCCATCCATCCTTTAAGCATTGATGAATGTCCATAGCCTCTCTATGAGTTCTTAGTTCATCAAAGGCAAGGAGGATGCTCATGAGGTCATAGACTCTACAATGCAGTAGCAAAATCCACCTCTATTCACCTTTCCTCTCACGTTTTATGGTCTTCTTGAAATAACCCCCTTAGTTTTTTTTTTTTAATTTTCACATACAATCATGCACCCGTAAGGTTAGCCCAATAATCAAAACCAACTGAAAGGGAACCCTTCACTTTTTGATCACCAAGATCCCAATGTGGGCAAGGTGAGAGCATACGGTGCGAGGGGATCATTAGCTCTAAACTGGAAATGAAAGTACAACGATGTAGGTGGCTAACCAACCATTCTATAAGTAAATGTTGAAAGTAAAGTAGGCGGATAACCGACCATGAAAACTCAACCAATTCTTCAATGGGAGCGATAATAACAAAAATGAAATATAAACACTCGGCCACTTATTCAGCAGGAGTGAGCTATTCTAAATGTAATATGCTAAAAGGTAAAAGGATGATCAATACTACTGAAATTAGCGTTACAACTTGCTCTCTCATACAATGATATTATGATGAAATATTACTCTAATCAAACCCAAAATATTTACAACATTCCTTGCTACAATTATGAATGTAATCGCTAAGGAAATATAGCAAATGATTACAATAACTAGGTCTAATATAAGAATACATAAATTTGAAAATCAAACTAGCAAATAGTAAGAACACTATGATGCTTGTATCTTCACCCAAACAGCTTCAAAGACCATCAAACTGAAAGCAATGTAAATACAATGATTAGGCATCCCAAAATCAAACATAAAGCACCTCCAAACAGCAACACATGAGATGGCTTGAATCCCAATGCACCATAGACAAGGGGCGGCCTCTAGAGGAGGTCGACCTTCTCTAATAAATCAGTCATTTCATATTAAAATCTACAACCTTGCAATATGAGGCGCCTAAGGCATAGGAACATAAGGAGCAAATACCCATAATGAAATAAAATTCGCACACAGAGCAATGACCAAAAATGTGCTACAGCCAAGCACAAACCAGCAACCTAAAAACAGAAAATATCATCAAAACTTTCAATTGTGAAGCTCAATCTACAACCTCGAGATGAAGAAGCAGTCTCAATCAACTAGGTGTTATCTTTCAAACATGAAACCAACATTAGCTAGGAGGTATGCATTCCTTGAAGCAAGGCATCTAAAATCATTTCAACAGCACTTCGTCGTAGTAAATACTGGATGTCAAATGATGGAGCAAAGCCCTGTATTTATAGCACTTTTGAGGTGACTCTTTGAATTCCTCCTGTTCCCTCCAAGAATGGATGCCTCAAACATATTTGAATATTATTTTCAAATAAAACTCTTTTCTCTATCTCCCTAGGCGTCCCACACTTAAGCAAATAATAATACATTTTAAAAACATTAAAATGTCTTAAGTGTGGTGTCTCACTCCCAGGCCACCTTTTAAAACAACATAAAGTCATTCCACTAGGCCATGGGGCCCAAAATGATATTAAAATATCAAAATGACTTTAAATAAATCAATTTGCCAAAATATCCCAAAAGTGTTGAAAGCCAAATTACCAAAACCGCTCTGCCCGAAATAGAAATTGCACTGAACTGCTGAATTGTTGTCAAACATATCACTGCCAATAATAGAACTTACTAAAAATAGTAAGTGGTTCCAAACTCTTTTTTTTGTTGCACCAGAAGTATCCCCACAACCTAGCCCAACGGCCCAACGGCCCAACCAGCCTTGCCTTGGTCTTACTTTTTGCCAAGTTGGGGTCCAGGAGGGGCGAGCTAAGGCAAGATGGTTCCAAACTCATTTTAACCACAATCCAAGCAGTTGTCGTAACTTACTAAAAAATAGTAAGTTTGAAAAAATTCCTCAAATGCATACGCATGTCACACCATTTTGAAGCTCTCTAAAAACCCAGAAAGACCCAAAAACCACTCTGCAAAGGAACTGCATGCAAACCCCTGAAAACACCAAAGAAACCTTCAAGCAACTGGAACCCTAATTTCACCTCCAACAAGCCTAAGGGAATCCAAGATAGGGTGATGGACAACAGAACTGACTACTATTGAGAAGGGGACAATATAGTCTGCCCTCCTCGAGATTGCTTGTCCTCAAGCAACCACAAGCCTGGATGCTACAAGACATGCTCACCTTCCCACATAGCATCCTCCATCGGCAAGTTCCTCCATTTTACCAAGTCTAAGGCCCAACCACTACACCAAAAGACCGGCCTAGTAGTGAGGGCGGCTACCCAAGGTGTTAAGGGTGGCATCCAGGGAGGATCTTTCACCACTGAGGCCACCACCAGAGAATTTGGGGCCTTACATAAACCCAACAGACACATGGCCGCCAAGGCACATCACCCGTGCATAGAGACCTTACAACCCACCAAGCTCCGCAGGTCTCGACCTCAAGACCTTGGCCTAATACCACTAAGGCCCAGCCACTACACCAAAAGACCGGCCTAGTAGTGAGGGTGGCTACCCAAGGTGTTAAGGGTGGCAACCAGGGAGGATCTTTCACTACCAAGGCCACCACCGAAGAATCTGGGGCCTTACGCAAACCCAATGAACACGTGGTCGCCGGGGTACATCACCCACGCACAGGGACATTACACTTCTCTACATTCCCTTTGTGGTTTTCTCTAACATTTTTATCTCTTCTCTTCCTCACTCCTGCCATTCTTTGCACTCTTCTCCTATTGAACTTTGCTACACACATCTTGAGAAATATATGCCCTCAGATTACCCAAAACCTTGCCTTTATGGTGGGTTGTGGGCCAGCCTTCCTCACCACACCATTCTTACCACGACCTACCTACACTTCCTCCATTCACATGGAAAAATGGATGGAAGTATAGGGGTGAGCAAGGCTTCCATGCTTTATTAACTATATGATCCTCTATTTACCCACGCCCTCTCCTCATCAATGCGCCTTGTCTCCTGCTATCCTCTTCTCTTATTTTAGCCAAAAATTTAATTTACTTTCTTTTTGCTTCATTGACCACCATTACCCACGTGAAATGGTCCTTTTGATGGGGATGTGACACTGTTGGCTTAAAATTCTATGATGCAGTTATGTTCTTATTATAAGGATTGACATGTTAGCATTGTGATCACACCAAAGTCTCATTACACAATACAAATATAAGCTATACTACTTGCTTGGCCCTCAGAGTGATGTCTAACAAAGGATATGCAATTGTTATAGGACATATGAGAATTAGCATACACGTGTATTTTGCTTATTTTCAGTTTATGCACATGTTTATTGAGTTGCCACAAATATTATGCTTATCTTCTTAATGCAGATATTTTCAAATTTTTCATGAATCAGCCTGTAGACCTTTGCAATTTTTGTCATATGGAGAAGTAAACTAGTATTTACTACTTAGACCGACTTTTGTTTGTCTCTCCTCAATAAAAACAAGCAATAAGAATGTATTTCATTTGTCCTCAATTTTTATTGAGGCCTAAGGGCCAAAGGGAACTATACATCCTTGAATGTCTTAGTTATTGGTGTTTTTAATTGTATTTGTGTCTCAAGATTCTTTGGACATTAATCATTTATTGGAACCTTGGTCATATTACCGATTTGGAGACTTTTAAGGTTTTTAGCATAAAAACTAAAGAACAATCTGTAGACACCTAAATATTTCCCTAGTACGCCCTTAGTCTAATCAACCAAATACATCACCTAGTCAAGTCCCCTTCACTTTATGACCCCCACTTAATTAAATAATCTTATTAATTAATCTTTTTTCCATCTCATCTCACATAAATAAATAAATTATTACTATTTGCAACTATTTTCCTCCTCACACATGGCTAAAATAACTAAATATTATTATTATTTAATTATAGGTATATTCTCTCGACCAATTCCAAAAATAAAGGACTCCTAGATACGCTTGTCCCTTATGTCTCTCATGGTTGCAATCACTTACTAAATTTAGTAAATGCATCCTTCACATTCCAACCTCCTCCATCTCAACCCTCCATTCTCTCCTCAATCCTAGAGAAACCCTTTCATTTTGTTGGTTTAAATTA
>VDFB02077395.1:0-64808 GCA_007258455.2 Sequoia sempervirens
ATTGATTCAGTCTACAGTATGGAGATAGGCATGTTGGCAGTAGAATTCCAACACCATCTTCATGGGTTTTACCTCCTCCTTCATTGATTGATGGTTGTCCTACTTTGATAGTTAGAGTTATGTTAGGTTTCTCTTTGAAGGAAGTAGTTGTTGGTATGGATAGGAGAGTTTGGGATTACCACTTTGGAGTTAGAGGATGGAGTTATGATGAGTTCCTACCATCCTTGGGAAGCAGAGATACCTTTTGCTCCATCATGGTCTTGATTCACAGATTACATGGTGCTATTATAATTTATGCCAAAAGCTTGATAGATGTTGGTATATGTTTTTATGCACCAATGATTGGCATCTTTCACATCTACAGGAGACCACTTAGTGTGGAATGGAATATTGATGACACAAACACATCAGTCTTGGCTGCAGGTTCAAGCGTTATGAGAGATTTGAGCACAAGACTCTACATTGGCACATCTAATATTGACATTGGTTAGTCTTATCAGAAGAATATGATTTCTTCCAAGACTTGCATGTTGGAACCTGGTGTTGTTCCAACCTCATTTCAGGAGATTGATGGCATTCATGATAGTACTTCTCTTACTCCTACAAGTAAGTCAGGACACTTGCAGTTGTTTTTTGATAGGGTCCTTGTTGACAAAGCTACAAGAGGTAATGATGATGTTGTTGCAAGACCAACTCATCCTACTGTGAGTTGTGAGTCTTCTTTTAAGGATGGTAGTATAGGATGGGATACACATGACTACACTGGTATTCCATTGGCACAGGCAGGAGAATTTCACCTCAATTGCATAATAAGGTGTGCTAATCAGTTTACTTTTAGCCCACATATACAGAAATTGACTTTGTCCTTGATGATGTAGAGAGGTGGGTTGAGTAAGAGGTGTTCGGGTTCACTCTGGTGTGATACACTTCCGACTTCAGGTGACAAGTCCAAGTTTTGCAAGTCTTGTACTTTGTTCTCTCTAGTAGAAGTAGGGTACAATTGGACTTTAGAGGTTATTAGAGTGGCACAACGGAAGTCAGTTGGTGTTGTGATTGAAGGACTTCCAGTTTATCCATGGGATCTAGGTATGATATTTGAGGTGTATCGACACAGTACTTGGAGTTGGCATGATGGGGCTGATTTACAAAGATGGGATCCAAGAATTTCATTGTTGGATGGTTGGTTTCATTGGTTGATGGAGTTTTGCAACGTCTTGGGTTCCAGTTGCATGCAGAGGTTATGGATTAGCACATGTTGTAGGACCATTTGGGATCCAGGTGGTTGGTGGACAGGTGCAGTTGGTTTTCCATTTTGGTTTCAGGTGTTGTGATAGTTAGGATGGTTTGCTAGCTATGGATTGTTTTAGGGCAAGAAATATTTGGGAAGGGAGGACTGTAATGTCCCCAATTTTCGGCCCTCTTAAGGAATAATCATTATTTTAATTATTTAATGTTACTAGGAAAAAAGTGCAAAGTCAAAAGGATAGTATTAAATAATTATATTAAAAAGGTTAAAAGTGACATGCTTTAATAATAAATTAATAGTCATTTTATTAATATATTTTCAAAAAAAGTGACTTAAGTATTAAAGAGTCACATCAAGTAGTCACATCAAGGGGGCACATCAAGATGTCACATCAAGGGGTCACATCAAGATGTCACATCAACAGGTCACATCAAGGAGTCAGATCAATGGATCACATCAAAGAGTCACATTAAAGGTCACATCAAGGAGTCATATCAAGAGATCACATCAAGGGATCACATCAAGGAGTCACATCAAGGGGTCACATCAAAGGAGTCACATCAAGATGTCACATCAAGGAGTCATATCAAGAGATCACATCAAGGGATCAGATCAAGAGTCACATCAAGGAGTCACATCAAGGAATATTAAAATATTCTTCTAAAATCTTGTTGAACACTCTTTTTGGGTCTTTCTAGAAGATCAAGAATTTCTATATAAAGGAGAGTTGAGAGCTCATTTGGGATGCTTGGTTGGAGAGAAAATTGTTAATGAATTTGTCTCATTGAGAGATTGGCTTTTTAGGGGCTTTGAGGACGAAATCCCTCTTGGCTTACAATCTCTTTGCTGTTGCAATATATAGTCAGGAGATTTAATGGTGTTTTCAGCCAGGAAACATATTGGTGCTTAATAGAGATCGATTGAAGGCTGAAGTTGCAAATCTGCTTGTCTGAGAAGCTAAGTAATTTATGCAATAGTTGATGTATTATTGCATGTTTTTGAATTATTGCAATAGCTGGTTTATTATTGCAAGGGTTTGAATAATTGCAATAGCTGATGTATTATTGCAATTCTGAATAAGGATTTGAATTATTGCAATAGCTGATTTATTATTGCAATAAGGGTTTTCGAATAATGCAATAGTTGATTTATTATTGCATTTATTGGCGAGGGTTTCTAAAGGGATGAATTTGAGATCATTGTTCAGATTTATGAAGAGGGTTTGAATTGAAATTCATCCTGTTGCTATAGTGACGCTACAATATCGTAAATAATGACCAAATCAGAGGAGATTGATTGCTTTCAGTTGGAAGTTTGTCAAGGGTTTTGAGGTTTGATAATTTTCTATTCTCTGCTAAGACTATTGCTTCATCGTTGGAGTTATTTCTGAGTGTTTCTGCCTCCTACAAGTTGTTGCTATCTATTTTATAGACCTTGCAGATTAAATCAGGTTCCTTATACATTCTATTTGCTTAATTTGTGTTATTCCAGACTTGCAAACGATTTTATAAGTCTGATTTATGTTTCAAAAGACCTAGAATGTATTGATGCAATTGTTAGGGTCTATTATTTGTCTGATCTGCTCATTATGGTGTGGTCTGGAATGTGTAATATGTTGGTATAAACCTACTATTAAGTTTGTAATGGTCTTCAATGTAATTCTGGTCGTTGTTATCATTCTGGTCTGCCATGTAATTCTGGGTGGATTTAGTGTCTTGTAAACTCGGATTAGAATCTCTTTTACTTCTTCCATGAATGGTGTCTTACTGTTGCAATGCTATAGTGGATTGTCATGAACTATGGATGAAAGGGTCTTCAATGATATTTTTGAGTGTTTGAAGCCTGAAAATGCTAAGCAACAAATATATGTAATGTCTATATGAGTTCATGAACTGTTGTTAGTGTATTACAGTCCTATTGGTGCTCAGAGAATACAAATCAGACTATATTTTGGCTTTTGATAATTACTGTGTAATACCATTATTGTCATGGGAGTCTTTAGTGATGAGTTTGTCATTCTAGTGTTGTTGAAGAGTGCCATGTTATGAAATGTATGAGTCAATAAATGTATCAGATTCAGTCTTTGCATTTGCTTACCAATCTGTTCTTTAATACTTCACACTTGTAAGTCACCAAGAAGCACTGTTTTTAGTCACTATATTCTCAACTTTCAATCATTTTGGAGCTGATGCTCATTATACTGCAAAATACAGTGATGTGTTGTGTTGATGGTGTTTTACGCGATAGCAAACTTCGGACATAATCTGTATTCTATCTCTCTCTCTTGAAGGTTATTTTCAACAATAAATCAACGAAGAAATCACTGAGTCTCTGAAGATTATTCAGTCGCGATAATACATAAATAGCTTCAGATAATATGTGAAAATGCCGATAATCACAAGGGGCCTTACAAATGAGCAATGCTGGAAGTGAATTTTCATCGGATGCAACAATATGGTGATGCTTTCAATCCTAAAACTAACCCAGATTCAAAATAAATAGCAAAAGAGATAAGGGTTTAGAGAGATTCTATTCTCTAACTCTTAAGATTAACAATGCAAATAATAAACACTTGAAATGGACCAATCCCAACGAAACCAATCTCTACTTGAAAAAGATTAATCTACAATCTTACAGAAACAGTGCAATCTTCTAAGGTTTTAAAGATTTTCAGATCATAATTATTCACCGGAACAACCCAATTACGGTTGAAATGAATAAATCTCCATAATTGAACCAAGCACAATGAATATAAAGGTCCAGACTAACTTTACAAAGCAACTAACAATTAGCTAGCTGCAAAAGTATGGACTAGGGATTGCTGCAAACACCTCAAACATCAAATCATGAACATCATTGAATCAGATCTAAATCCAAATCTAATAACCATGAGCAATTTTAAAAATAGAATCATAAAGACATACAGATGAGTGGCACGAAAGTGCTGAGAAGGAAAATCCTGATACCTTAGTTTAGTTGAATCACCAAACTCCATCAACAATTTCCGTGGTACATCCTTGCTCATAAATTGGTAGCTTCTACACCGCTCTACTTGCTAAATTAGGCTCTCATCAGTCTTTTCCTAATCTCTCCTTACAAAGATGAGGTACATATCCGCAATTTTTATAAAGAGAATCCCAAACGTAATAGAACTCGATGGATTTTCTGATAATAATTGGCTCAAGCGGTCAGAGCCTAGTAGAGAAATTCAAAAGGGACAAGATTTGCATTAAATACATGAATATTATCACATGTCGACCCGCGATCTCGAGATCGATTCAGAACCCTCGAGGAAAGTGTCTAGCGGTTTTGGCAGTTAACCCGTGAAGCTCCACTTTTGAGAATTTAAATTGAACATTTCAGTTCCACTTTTGGCACAAATCCATATGCAAGTCCCCCCCTTTTAATATTTGCTTAGTCCTGAAAAACAGATATCATCATTAATAGCCCACATGTCCAAATAAAATCTTAACATTTTCTAAAAAACTTACATTTTTATAAGGAAACTTTCCATTTTTAAGATTTTTTCCATTTTTGGAAATTTTATTTTCAACATCTTTTTCAAGAAATTTTCATTTTCAGGAACATTTTAAAAAATCCATTTTTTGAAAAAATATATAAATAAATAAATAATTATTTTGGGAAAAGAATTTCCATTTTAGAAATTTGAGTTCGGCCCTTCGTCGGACCAAAGGGGAAAATCGAGAGAAAAATGCAGGCGGGAGGCTTCAGGACAAAATCAGGGGAAAATCGGTGGACAAAATCGAAAAAATCCGGGCGGACAAGAATCAGGAAAATTCGGCGAGGGCTGAGGATTATGGGAAATTCCAGCCGGACAGGATTATGGGAAATTCCAGCCGGACTGGAAAATCCCGGATTTTGTTCAAAACCTAGTTTTTCCGAAGCACAACTCGGGGGAAGGACTTGGACAAGCAAGATAAACGTCTAAGGACCCCCAAAGGCAATGAAAGCAATAAAATTAAGGGGTCAAAAGACACCAAAAGCCAATCCGGGAAATTCCAGGCAGACAGGATTATGGGAAATTCCAGCCGGACAGGATTATGGGAAATTCCAGCCGGACTGGAAAATCCCGGATTTTGTTCAAAACCTAGTTTTTCTGAAGCACAACTCGGGGGAAGGACTTGGACAAGCAATATAAACACCTAAGGACCCCCAAGAACCGTAAAATCAATAAATTAGAGGCCAAAAGTTAAGAGCAAAAAGAGGGTCAGCACGATTGGAAATTATTATTCGCTGCACAACACTTTGCAAATGAATATATGTTAAAATCCACCATATTTATTATGGCAAATTGCTCAGAAAACATTATCAGTTTGTGTCTACTTAATTGACAAATGAAATATGTCATATTAAGTGTTAGGAAAAAATATTGTTCAATTTGGCAAGGGTGCCCACTTCACAACAAATGGTAGTTTGTATAATTATGAGAATGTATTCATGGAACAATTAAAATACCAATTCCATATAATTAAGAAACATTTATTAATTCATAACAACAAGCATTTACAATTATCATGTACAATCCAACTATCAATTTAAATAAAAAACATTTCACAAAATTAAGAAATTATTTAATTGTTGTAATACCATGCAAACATAATATGATCATTTTTAATGTGTTATTTAAGATTTGATTACACATAAATTAATCAACTAATCATTAAATAAATATCTTTAATATATGATAAAAATGGGTGTGACACTCTTTCCCTAGCAATCTATGGCTAAAATACCAAAAGCCCCATTTTATATTTGTTTATTTTCTTTTGTAAACTCCACCTCTATCAAGTAGTTGCACCTTTAAATATTCTATTTAATATTGGCATGCCTTTTGTAAAATCCACTTCTACCAAGTAGTTACACCTTTAAATATTTTATTTACCATCGACATGCTCTTTCTTTAAATTATGTACAATCTTTCTTTGAAGTTCACAATATTAATTAATTATGTAAGAAAACTAAATGTTTTGAAATAATAAATTCACTTGCAGTCCATATAATTCTTTGGTATGACTTGACTCAGTTTAACTTTATTTACCTTATATTACAATTAAATGCATAGGTTGATGCAAAATCACCTATAAACTCACATTTTACTATTTTTTAAAAATAATTAAATTATATCCATTTAATTAAAACTAATTAATATGATTTAATTAAAAATTAGTCATTAAACTTCAAGTGGATGGTAACATTCATTCTGATTAGTTGATCTTTTCTCAATAACCATTGCTTGTTTAGCCACATAACAATAATCCTAAAATATTTATGATGCCAACCTCACAACTAAACAAAAACCTTGACAACAAATAGAACAATATTTCACATTATACAACAATTATGGACTTGACCCGACTATCATCGGGTAGTCTTGTGAACTGATTTATAGTTTTAATTGATTGCATAATTAATTGACACAAATTTTATAAGCTACTTTCAATAATTCAATCACTACAGAAAATATGGATACAATAACAGCATAGAGCTGTGTGGAACTGCAAATTATTTATATATATTATATATCTAAGCGCAAAGTAATTTTTTTATGAAAAGTAAGTCAGGTCTCCGCGGCTTGGCTTCTGAAGGCATCGAAATACACTCGGCAGTAATCATCGTTGAGCCTGTGACGGGTATTACAGGGATACCTGTGTATACAGTCGTTCCATACGTTGAAAATCATTTCACCGGGATGGCTTTCTCTCATTACTTCCCACACAGCGGTGTTGCACTTAAAACCCGAGCCCAAGGCAATCTGCAGAAGGCGATGTCCGGCCTTGAAGCGTCCTTTGGCTTCCATGTAAGCCACCTCGTACCAGAGGCCGCTGGTGGAAGTGTTCCCAAAGCGATGGAGCGCCATACGTGAGGGCTCCAGATCGAACTCGGTGAGCCTTAGACTCTTCCCCACCCCGTTCACCACTGCCCTCCCCCCCGGGTGGATACAGAAATGCTGGAACGCCAGCCTGAAATTTGGAATATAAGGCTCCAAGTTCATCTTAAAAAGCTTGATGCACAGCGTGTTGAAGGCGTAGTAGAGCATCTCCCTCAGCGGAAGAACTTTGGGGCCGAGGGTAGTCAGGTTCCTTTTCACAGCGTTTGCGGCCACCTGAATGAGCGAAGGGCGGAGGGAGATCCCGTAGAAGCCGTCGGCGTCTTCTTTTCCAATTACGCACCCGTACGACTCTTCGTCCGCGGCCACGGTTGTACGGATAACGTGCAGGAGCCTCATTTTGGCCCGCTCCGCTTCGCGATGGTTGTTCGAAAGAAGCACTGCATTACCCCCAACTCTGAAAAGGCAGTTGGTGAGCATCATGGACTTATCGCTTCCCTGATAGTTGGCATTGAGGGTTATACACTCGGTGCCCACAACCAGAGCATACGAGTCTGGGTAGAGGCGGAAGAGATCCTTGGTCATGTCCAGACCGATGACGCTTGAGCTGCAGCCCATACCAGAGATGTTGAAGGTCTTGACGTTCTCCTTCATATTGTAGTGGTGGACGATCCAGGACGCGTGCGAGGGAGCCGGAGTGAAGGTCGACACGGTCACGATCAGAATGTCGATCTGCTGCGGATGGAGCCGCGTTTTAGCGAAGAGGTCGTCGAGTACGGCCGCGAAGCACTCGCGCATCTCCAACTGCGCCTCCGCTAGCGTTGCCTCCCCCTTCTCGTTGAAGAGGAAGTGGGAGGCAGCCGTCTCGTCCCCCAACCCAGACCGCAGAAACACCTTCCATTGCAATTCCAGATGTTCCGCCACCGGTGGCTGGTATTTACAAGAAAAATATATGCTCGTCTCCGCGTTCATCTTTCGATCATCCGGCACTCCGTAGCAGCTGTAGTCCACCAGGTAACATTCGCGCTGCCTCCGCTTCTTACCCAGATACAGCGTCCATGCAACCACTACGCAACCCACCAAAACACTCTCTGCAGCTCTTCTCACAAAGAGGGAATGATCTCCCACGGCCAAATCATACACTTCCCATACCTTGTCTTTCGAAATATAAGCTCCCACCAGCGAGACATACAAAAGGCCGATGATTGAGGCACAATTTCTTGCCATCTTGAAGGTATGAAGATCTCTGTGTCTCCTCAGAAGCGTGTTAGCACCAACGGAGCAAGTTGTAGTTGTAGGTTACCCACTTAAATTTCTCATTAAATGTCAGAACGACGGTGTAGCCTGCTGATGCAATTGCGCTCTGGGCACTCTCGTTTATCCAAATTTACTTCAGCCTGCCAATTAAATGGTAGAGGAAGTTCAACTGCAATTTTTATTGTGACGTTGATTTTCACCAACCACGATCTGAAAACAACACAAGCGTTAAAAGCTGTAATCATTACCTACACAGCTACACTAACCCTTCTTATTTTTATTAAAAAAAACCAGTGTGAAATTGTACCACAACACATTTTCGGTCATATAAAAAAAAAGCGCATGTTTATATTCAATGCACGATACTAGTTAAATTTATTTCTGAAGGAGCATCGAGAGAAAACTGATGTAACTGTTTTGGAGCTCAAGATTCTTCCCACCTTTCACCCGATACACATTTAGCCGAATAATCGCCGAACTTACGCAAATTTCATGTCAGAAAAACTGTACGGGACGGTGCAGATGCACTCCGAGCTCTATGGAACTCTTCCAAGCTCTTGCCCCTTATTCGTCTCGCTTCACAAGCCAAAGAATCGACAAAATATTTTTCAATGCGCCTTTTAAATTTTCCGTGTCAAGAATCGACAAAATATTTTTCAATGCGCCTTTTAAATTTTCCGTGTTGAGATAGGTATAGGTACTTTGAATATTAATGTTTCACCAAAACCTCTGAAGCACGCTTTCAGAATATATTTCCAATCAAGAAAATCATTCGAAGGAATTTAGAAAATCAAAAGCAGCTGTGAGTAAATTCAAAATCTAGCTCTAATTACAAATCTACTACATCTATTAGTCTTTATTACAAATCTACTACATCTATCAATATTTGTTTTTTTCGAAATTAACTTGTTTTGTCATGTAGGGGAAATGTGCCAATTCTGTTTACTCCATGCTTCCCTCACTCTCCAATAACCATTTACATTTTAGTCATTACAATGTTTTAAGTATGCCAATAAAAAATTACAAATTACACCAATATATGTTACTAAATGTGTAGCTAACCAAAAAAAAAAAAAACAAATTTAAACATATATTGGTACATATTGCACAAAATAAAGTACATTTATGTATACAATAACCACTCTATGCATGTGGATCAAAACTTCAACTACATTGTATTTACATGTATACATAAAGAGTTAGTGGTGCAAAATGTCACATAATTTAAAACATTATAAAATAGTCAATGGTGCACATTGTGACATAATACAAAACATTGATCAGCTTTATAAGCTATCAATTGCACATTCACCCACACTTCCATTCACATCTTCAAGCATTAACTCCATCTACTTCTGGTACCTACACACACAGTTAATGGTGTAAGGCTCCCTAATAAACAAAAAAACATATTATAATTCATATATATGACTGAGCTTAATAAAGCCATCTATTTTGTCAATTAAACCAAATATAAAATTGATTTCCTAAAAGGCATGGCAGAACTCAGGCATAAATGGCCACTGCAAAATGAAATGATAGATTGTTTCCCACAAAAATTCAAATTTGAAAATCAACCACCACAATTCAATGCATTCAATTTACACATTCAAATGATTTTATAAGAGGGAATTTCCAGGGTCATTTTTATTACGAATTCTCCTATGCTTTCACTGAATATCCTCTACAAAATTCAGAGCTTACTTTGACAACTTCTGCACACTCCTTTTAAAAGGGAGCTTATTCAGGTCGGTACACCCAGAATAAGTAAATTCATGTTTTTATTTATCACTATACTGGATTTACATTTATGTTGTCTGTTTCATTATTCAATATACTCTTTTATATTTATGTACTCAGTGTTCACATTATTTGCAAGCATATTGTTTTACATTTACGTTGTCTATTTCAATATTCAATATACTCTTTTATATTTAAGTACTCATTGTTTATATTATTTTCAGGCATACCGTTTTACATTTATGTTGTCTGTTTCATTATTCAATATACTCTTTTATATTTATGTATTCGGTGTTTACATTATTTTCAGGCATACTGTTTTACATTTATGTTGTCTGTTTCATTATTTAATATACTTTTTTATATTTATGTACTCAGTGTTTACATTATTTTCAAGCATACAAATTATTTTGTTTTTAGTCAACTGTTCAACTTAGCATTATCAATTATTTAATCATATCACAGTTACATTTTTTTCACCTGCATTCATCATAAATCAAAGATAATAACAACAACATTATCCTTAAAGGATACTCTGCAATTTGCAATCTTTCTATTTGCAGACAATGATATATTCTTATCAGATTCTATGTATATATATATACAATTTGATAAGAATATATCATTGTCTGCAAATACAATGATATATTTTTATTAGATTCTATATATACAGTCATGCCATGTAGTGTTTCATCATATCAATCCGTGTAGGATTTCATCACATGGACCTTATCATGAGCCTCTATCAATGTCTTCCATTTAATAATGTCCAAGTTTCTTACCATATATCCCTATAACTCAGTTATCTTTAATAAACACATTGGCAATGTTATCAGTTTGATATATATACAGTCATGTTGCACTAAGGGTTTGACTGTAATCATTTCTATTTACATGTGATTGGTAGAAATTTGATCCACCTCTCTTCACCTACAATATTGTTTGTTCAACAATGGGTTCTTGTTGGCGTTGATAGTGTTTGAGTGCATTTTGGGGTGTTTAAAAATCATTTCTTTGTATGGCATGAAGGGTTTGACTGTAATCATTTCTATTTACATGCACATGACTTGTAGAAATTTGATCCCTCATGAATTATTTTGTTTATGGCATCAAGGGTTTGACTGTTATGATTTTTTTTTTACATTATTCTATGAACTAATCACATGTAATGTGATTTAAATAGAACATTGTCGGATTTTTGAATGGTATAATCATGAAATTTAATGGGTATACTGTCAAACGTCGGTATAATCATAAAATTTTATGGGTTTCAAGATACGAGTTAATGGGTAGATGTTTTCTATTTTCAGTAATTATAATATGCACATGAAATTAAATGGGTATACATAATTTGTCAGATTCTCTTCAAATCCCTACATTATAATCATAAAATTTAATCACATGAAGCTTCGCAGACAATGATATGTTCTAATCAGATTGTATATATATTTTTGTAGAGAATGATATGTTCTTATCAGATTGTATATATATCTATGCAGACAATGATATATTCTTTGTTGCACTAACAAGTTATACAATTAAAACTGTTCGTGCAGGTTAAGTGAAAAATTATGGCACTTGCTAGAAGGACAAAAAGGGTTGTAGGAAGAGGACAATGCACCATTAGAGTTACTTGTGGGGTGCACTTCATTGAAACAGAGTCTATTGAGAAAGTGCATGCAATTCCCAGCCAACAAGATGTTCCTGACTCTACGAATGAAGCCATCAACACAACAGAAGTTGAACCTCATGTTCAGCCAGATGTTCAACCTATTGTGCAACTACCCTCACCTGTACCCATTAGGTAGTGGACATATGTTGATATGAAAGGAGCAATTAAAAGTGTCAAAGAACACAGCATGTCAATCAGGGCAGCAACAATCAAGTGGGGTATGCCACCTAGCAATTTGAGGGTGTGGCTGTTAGGAGTTACCACCACTAAGAAGAGGGGTCTGTGTACCATTTTATCTGAAGAGGAGGAGACTGAAGTTGTCCAATGGTGCAAGGACATGGTAGAATTGGGCCACAAACTGCAAGTAAATCAACTACAAGCCACAATTGCCCAAATAACTGTAAGTCAGCCCAATCCTTTCACAAATGGGGTCCCCAGGAGGTCATGGTGGGTAGGATTTCAAAGAAGGCACCTAGATTTGACAATCAGAATAGTTGAAGGAGTGGACGATGATAGAGCGACTATGGTTTGTCTGTGAAAGCATTCTACGACAACCTCAAGAATATGATCAACCTTAACCACTATGGAGCAAGCCGAATATGGAACTGTGATGAGATTGGTACTTAGGTTGGTAGGAACTGTGGCATGATAGTTATTGCCAAGGTGCAAAATGTGTATCACATTTGGTATTAAAAATTAGAGAGTGGATCATAGTGTTGGCTTGTTTAAGTGCATCTAGGCTATGTATTCATGGGTTCTACTAGTTTAAATCAAAGAGGCACATGCAAAACTATATCATAAATTGGGAGATAGGGGCATTGATGGCAATCCAAGAACATGCTTGGATGACAAAGGAACTATTTGTCAAATGGTTAGACCATTTTGCAGCTAATATCCAGATGGGGTTTCATTGACAAACAGGGCCCTTTTCATTTTTGACGATCATGGCAGCCACGTGGCTTTCAAGACCATAGAAGAAGCACAAAAATTAGGAATAGACTTGCTAATGCTTCCTGCTCATACCAATCACAAGCTATAGCCATTGGATGTTAGCATTTTTGCTCCATTCAAGGCATATTTCAGAGAGCAAAGAACCATATGGCAAGCAAACGACCCACATATTGATATCGGACGTGAAGAGTTGACAACTCTTGCAAGCCAAGCTTTTACAAAAGTGTTGAAACGAAGCAACATTATTAGTGGGTTCCATAGAATAGGAATTTGGACACTTAATTAGTCAGCCATTGATAGGGACATGGGGCCAAGTGAGGGCTATGTTGTTGAAGATGATGTTGAAACTCCTAGAACAGAAGATGAAGTGGTCACAATAGAAAATGAAGACAATGTTATGGCAGCATAGACATGCTTGCGTCTACTTGGTTACAATGAGGATGTAATAGATGGTTTTATGTGGGAATATGATGCAAGAGATGTGGCAAGTGATGTTGTAGCATAATGCAATGAGAGTGTTGAAACTACGACACACATTCAACTAGAAATCCAACCAGTTTTTGCAGATTTCCAACCAAAAGTCCAACCAGTTATTGCACCCTATAATGAAGATACAACGACTACATCAACAGGCTTGAGTTTTCCAACTTAAGTTAGCCAACCAGAATGGATGCATGAAGCAGCCACAAACCTTGGAGTGCAATTAAATTCGATTGAGGAAGAAGTCAACCTTTCTATGCCATCCCATCATAGTTGATCCAGCTAAAGTAATACATTACTTCACTACTGCAAGGAATTGGGAAGAGCATGTTGATGGTAAAAGTGAAGATGACAATGAAATTAGTGAGGAAGAAGTTGAGTTTGTGCTATGCACCCCACATGATGGACAACAAACAACAAGACCAATCAACAAATTCTTGAAACTTCCAGTGTAGAGGGTGCAAGGAACATCACAGGGAGGTCATTCAGGAGTGCTTCACCTTAGTAGGTAGTCCCAAGTACTAACATTTGACTCCATAAAATTGTTCAACCAACAAGAGGTAGAGAAGAAAAGGAAAGAGGAGTTGCAACAACATAAGAAGGAGTAGATGTTGTAGAGAAGGGCAGAACATGAAGCAGAAGAAATTTAAAAGGAAGTGCAATGAGGGTTGAGAAGCAAGCAAGGAAAGTGATAGAAGATGAGGAGAAGATGATTAGAATGTAGGAGAAATCCATTAGACAGGAGCAGGCAAAGGCTGAACGTCTACAAAAGGTAGCTTTAAAGAAAACAAAAGAAGCAAAGAGGATAAAACGTAAGTCTACAATGGGGAATCTTATACCCCCCCAACACCCTATCCTGCTTGATATGATGAACATATTGTCACCAACCTTTACAACTATCATAAATATGCAAGTTGGGAGTGGCTCACAACATATGGGACTGACTACAGATGCAAGCCAAACATTGCTTGCTCAAATAGCAGCATGCCTTCAAGGAGGTATTAACTAAGTATCACATCCTACAAGTGGACTAGACTCAGCTATTGGTGGATATCTCACGCCACCTCCTTTTTCTAACAATATGGAGAAGTGATTATGTTCGTATTGAATTTTGTGTTTTGATTGATGTAGCAGTATATTTTGGTGATCTGCTTTGCATATCAGATCTGTTTATCTACTTCAAGTTATAACTGTGATATGATTATAAGATGTGATAATGCTACTGTTATTATATTTGGAACCTCACATATGTTTAAGGTGAGAAGTTGAATACAAGCTTTTAATAATATTTTCATATGTTTCAAGTATGTTCCAACCATGTTTTTCTGTCGCACCACCCAATCAATTATTGCAGTTTGATTAAAAATATAACTATGATATGATTATAAAATGTCCTAATGCTACTGTTGTTTTTTATTGGAACCTCAAATTTGTATCTCTTATATGTTTGATGAGGGTTTTTTCCTTCTATTTTCCATGGTATCACTAATTACACTATGTTTTAATGTTTGTCAATAAAAAAACAAAAAAACTTTGATTGCAAACACAATTTGCAGACAATGATATGTTATTATCAGATTGTATATATGTATTTGTAGACAATGATATATTCTTATCAGATTGTATGTATATATATATACATACAATCTGATAAGAATATATCATTGTCTACAAATAGTAATTAGTGTCAATTCTTATTAATTATCAGTATCAAAATTTAACAAAACTACAAATTAATTATATATATACATAGACACATATATATAGCTATATATGTACATACATATATGCATAAAAATATATATGTATGTACATATATACCTATCAATATATATATATACATACAGATATATAATTAATCTAATACTAACTAATCTCATAATTATTCTATACTATTACTCAATTCATCTAACTTTTAGCTATATATATAAAAACACACATTTTTCAGTATTACTAGGTCATTGCCAAAGTAAAGTCAAAGACTTTACCTATCATTAATGTTTAATTGACACCAAAACAACAACACAATAAGCACTAGTGTTCTGATACCAACTCAAATTGAAGCACAATTTTGACAGCAAGGCAATAAGATAGAACAAATATTTTCAAAAATGAAATACTTTCATTAACTCAAAAGGTATTACATATATTTTTTGGCATTATCATATTTCTGATCATCCAGATAGCTCGAATCGCAGGAGAGAGCATACATCTGATATGCTGAACACCAAACTATTAGACTTATGGACTCTAGACAAGGCTCAAGACTCAATCTCTAAGACTCTATGCAAACTTGGAATCAACCCCGAATGCCTCAAATGAGCTCTTGGGGCCTTATTTATAGGCTTCAAATGATCTGGAGAACCGGTCACCAAAACTTTTTACCTATTTTACTAGGTCATTTCTCTAGAAAATGCAAGGAGGATTATCTTGCCACATGGCAGACATTGTCAATCATTGATTTTCTCAACAACCTTTATTTATTTGACCATATTATGGAGAGGACTAAAATATCTACTAGAATATTTTCCGTAGATATTGTCTATCTTTACTTTTTGGATAGTGGACAAAATAATTTTACATGTGGAAATCTTTTGTACAAGATGATCTTTTTAGTACAAGGGTCCACCATGTGAGTAATCTTTTTGGTACAAGATTTTTCTAGCTTCACATGGGTTTTTGTCTAGAAATTTCCCCACCTTTTGAATTTTTGTCCATATTTTACTTTTTACTTTCTCCATAATATTTTGTTCTCTTATGACCTTATCCTAGACATACTATTTATTTTGCAATATTTATTTACTTTTATGACACCGTGAAGTGAGAGTGACCCACTTAACACCCGTAAGTGGCTATAGGGATCTTGCTTTTTTTAACGTGGCTAACATCACAACACAGACAAGCCCTTGTGCTAGCTATATTATGCCACCCCTTATTTATTTATTTATTTACAATATTTACAAGATTATACTCTTTGTCCCAAATCTTCATCCATTTTCCCATCCATAAAGAATACACCATCTAGCAAGTTCTGGTAAGAGATGAATGTCAGGTTGTCAGAATATATTTTTGAAGTCAAATAGGTAGTGATATGAATAATAGTGTTTTATCTTTTTTGTAGCAAACTGGCATGTGATTGGATCATACCATTCCCCAATAATCTTCGTATCCTCATGTCGTATTATCCACTCAAGTTGGCTATATGGGAAATAGACTACTAGATTCAATATGAACATGATACGAGTATTTTCTTCAGTACTGGCCTTGAAGGGAGTCATTTGGCATAACAAGATTTTACAAGATGGACTAAATATTGTAGTTAAGACCTGTAATTGGTGGGATCCATATGGAAATTGCCTCATAATATCTTTGCAGTTGAAGATAATATGGACCTCTTTATATTGTCTAACCAAGTGCTTTAAGACAATTATTTGGCCTTTTATAATCAATGGAGATAAGATATGGATCTGCTTCATACCTGGTACAACATGAATATCTCCCCATCCTTGGTACTAAAATATAGGTGTTAGATTGTAGAAGAAATAATCTTCTAAAATCTTTCTTTGACAATCTTCAGGAAGATCTTTGATTTTTCGAATAGCAGAATCTTGAGGATCTTCAGGAAGAAGATTTCCATTCATATCAAACCTTCCAATCACTTGGACAGACTGAACTTTTTCTGGAGGATTAATATACTTGATTTTCCTGTGGTTTCCCAATATTACCCCCGTCGGAAGAAATGAAAATGGTTCAAATTGACTCAAAAAATCCCACCCTAGGAGGACATCAATATCTATACTATTATCTTGCCAGAAATTACAAAGAGAACTAAAGTCATCTATATGTACAAGGACATTAGTAGCTCTGTTCTACATAGTTTTGATATTTCCAAATCCTTTGACTGTAATCTGCTAGCTATCCTAGTATATAGATGGCAAAGCATGACTTTGGGCAATACTAATTGTGGATCCTGTGTCTAAAAGTGCAGAAATACTTTGGCTAAAACCTTCTAACTTAACACTAATTATTGGTTTACAAAGGACCTTTGGGCACTGACTAGATTGATTAGAAATTAAGCTATCTACATGATTGAGATCTTCAGTATGTTCTTGGAATGAATTTTATTCAATCAGATAATCTTCTTCTTCATTAAGATATGTCATACCTTGGTTTTAACCCTGTATTCCATTATGGTTCTAGTTTTGGTTGCATCTTCTACTCTGACTCTGATTCTTGTTCTGGCTCTATCCTCAGGTCTGGCTTCCATTTTTGCTCCCATTCTAGAGTTTGAATATTCCATGTTGACTGATCTATTCGCCAAAACATTGATTCATCTACAAAACTTGGTTCTTCATTTTCAACAGGAATATCAACTTCTTGAAGCCAATCTCTTTCATGCTCTTGAATAATTAAACTATGCTCATTGAAACTGTAGTCTTTGTAGAAGAAGATACTACAACAAATCTTATAGAAGAATTAGTAATTTCTTCTTTCTCATAAGAGAATAAACTCTTTCTTCTCTGAACTATGAGATTTTTTGGTTTGCTTGTTGCAATTGGTGCTTTCCCTTTCTACTTCTTTTGACCATCTTCTTTTGAAGAGCTTTCTCAGCCAGTTTGAGTCTTCCTAATTTTCTTTGCTACTTTCCTTATCTTTTCGACCTTTTTAGCCATAGACTCAAGTAAGACTTGACTATATTCAAAATTTCTTCTTATGTTTTCTTCATGATCATGCTGAGTGGATGTCGTTGCTTGAGCTAATTGTTAGACATTCTTCAATTGATAAATTAGACTTGAAGTTTCTTTCAACAAAGAAGAAGTTTGTCTTTCTATTTTTGAGATTGAAGATTCCATCTTATGTTGCTTCTGAGTAATATGTGCTAATTTTTCATGATTAATAATACCAATTTTTGCAGAATCTCTAATATCTACAACCATATCATCCATATTATCTTGAGCAAATATCATCCATTGGGCCATCCAATTTCTTTGGGCCTCATAGTTCTTTTGTTTTTCCCCAAGTTCTACATGAAGTCTGGCTTCACATCTTCCCCATAACTTCTTTTTAGGATTTATCCATGTAAAAGTTTTTGAGGTTGGCCATCTGCCTGGTTCATAGCCAACAACTTCTTTTTCAACACCACTAGCCTCTATTTTATATTTATTTCTCTTCTTAGTGCATGCTCTTGGAAGGCGTTCCTCTAGGAGACACTCTCTTAGCATACAACTCTTTTCTCCCATTTTGGTAATTTTTATCCCTTTCCCTTTATCACCCTGTTGTTCATCTTCTTTAGGTGTCAATGCTAATTTTTGACTGACCTCTCTTGCTAATTTGTCCATCAACTCAAGATTACTACTAAGATAAAATAATGTAGCTAAAGAAGATCTAGAGGGATATGGATTTATAGAGGGATGTCATCTGAATGATAGATGATGAGAAGATCCTATGGCTTCTTCTGGATTGTAATCAATATATGGTTTATAGTTAGAACTTGGAACATGTCTTGATAAAGAATGAGACCTAGATATATGGGATAAACTAGGTCTACCACTGGTTGATGCTACAGGTTGCTCTAGGAGTGTCTCTTCTGGTAAAGATCTTAATTCTATACTCGACACTCTTCTAGACTGTGTTCTCAATTTATCAGAAAACAGACCTTTGGAGGGTATTGGTAGATTTTGGAATATGGGTGCAGATGACTGGTTAATAAGTCTTTCTATAACAAGAAAACCTATATCAAAACTGGTATGATCAATATGTCTTCCAAATTCTAGAACATTGGAGTTGCCTTCTGGAAAGGATACCCCCATTGGAAAATTTGAAGGAGGAAACACAATATTTAATAACCTATATATGCATCGTCCACCTATAGTGGCATAGACAGATTTTGGCTGAAGAATTATACCCTTAACTTGAAGTAACAAACAAAATGCATATTGTACATACTTATCATTTAAACTAATTGTGAAATTTGGACGCACAGAGATTCGTCCATCTCCACCCTTTGTCTCATCATTTTCTTGGGCTCTAGAAAACCTACCCCTAAATTCAATAATTACAGCTTGATCCCAAAGTCTACAACGGGTATTGATTAGGGTAGCAAAATACTCAGCCCCTATATCATAATTGAAATGTGGGTGGATAATGATATCAACGTATGAGAAATGAACATGAAAGAATCCTTTATCTTTCCATCTTCTGATATCTTCAGGTAATAGGAATGGTAGGTATACTGGGAAAATTCCTTCTCCCAAAACTTGAAGATTAAGCTCAGATTGCCTAACCGAATCCATAGTCCTAGTTTTAATGCCTTCCTCAGGATACAAATATGAAATCTTAATATCTGGAAACTTAAAATTGCCTTTGCTATTAACATATTCTTCTTTATCTTCAAACACATTATGAAAAATAGATGAAAGCAAAGAAATTGCATTAAGAGACATTTGGCTTGCCATTGAAGCTCATTTTAGGACTTACTGAAACTTTTCGCAGACCGTTTCACTACTACTTTTACCATCTTACTACTCACCCTTCCACACCTATCCTTTGGCTTCAACACAGGATTTACGGCCTTACTGTGGCTCCATAGCTACTTTGCATCTCTACCTTCGATCGTTCAGTCTTCACACTCTTATTCTAGCTACCAACATATGACTCTTATGACAAACTTTCACTATGACCAGATCTTAATAGAACATGGATCTGTTATTACACATTTATTAGAACAATCATGGCTCTGAAATGAAACATGGGTCCGGAATGAAACATGGCTCTGAACCTAGGCTCTGGTATGTAACCAGGCTCTGATGCCATTTTAAGATCGAGAATAGAGACAATATAGGGAAGCTTTGATACCAATTTAGAATGTAAATATATATTGACACCAAAACTACAACACAATAAGTACTAGTGTTCTAACACCAACTCAAATTGAAGCACAATTTTGTCAGCAAGGCAATAAGATAGAACAAATATTTTTAGAAATGAAATACTTTCATTAACTCAAAAGATATTACATATATTCTAGTGCATTATCATATTTTTGATCATCCAGATCGCTCGAAGTGCAGGAGAGAGCATACGTCTAATATGCTGAACACCAGACTATTAGACTTATGGACTCTAGACAAGGCTCTATACTCAATCTCTAAGACTCTATGCAGACTTGGAATCAACTCTGAATGCCTCAAATGAGCTCTTGGGGCCTTATTTATAGGCTTCAAATGACCTATAGAACCGGTCACCAAAACCTTTTACCTATTCTACTAGGTCATTTCTCTAGAAAATGCAAGGAGGATTATCTTGTCACATGGCAGACATTGTCAATCATTAATTTTCTCAACAACCTTTATTTATTTGACCATATTATGGAGAGGACTAAAATATCTACTAGAATATTTTCCGTAGATATTGTCTATCTTTACTTTTTGGATCTAGTGGACAAAATAATTTTACATGTGGGAATATTTTGTACAAGATGATCTTTTTAGTACAAGGGTCCACCATGTGAGTAATCTTTTTGGTACAAATTTTTTCTAGCTTCACATGGGTTTTTGTCTAGAAATTTCCCCACCTTTTGAATTTTTGTCCATATTTTACTTTTTACTTTCTCCATAATATTTTATTCTATTATGACCTTATCCTAGACATACTATTTATTTTCACTTTTATGACACTGTGAAGTGAGAACGACCCACTTAACACCCGTAAGTGGCTATAGGGATCTTACTTTTTTTAAAACAGGGTTGCATCTTGTTGTCAGATCTTAACGTGGCTAACATCATAGCACAGACAAGCCCTTGTGCTTGCTATATTATGCCACCCCGTATTTATTTATTTATTTACAATATTTACAAGATTATACTCTTTGTCCCAAATCTTCATCCATTTTCCCATCCATAAAGAATACACCATCTTGCAAGTTCTGGTAAGAGATGAATGCCAGGTTATCGGAATATATTTTTGAAATCAAATAGGTAGTGATATGAATAATAGTGTTTTATCTTTTTTGTAGCAAATTGGCATGTGATTGGATCAGAGCTTCAAAGGCAACTTAAACAGTGGGATAAAAGATCTTAACAAGTTTCTGATCACAGTCCCAAAATCCCACCATGGCAGAAGAATAGAGTTAGTTCTTCTAAGCATTGTTCTTCCCAAAGAACAAAAAGTATGATCCAGATAGTGTTGACTTAATTGCTATATTCAAAAAGTTGGATCTATTATCAAATGGTGTTGCAGATTTAACAAGGTTTTCCAAAACCCAATCTAAAGAAATGAGCAATATTTCATCTACAATGGAAGAAATTAAGGATCTTATATTGAGCTCTTAGGAAGAGAAATCTACAACATAAGAAAGTGAAGATAACAATAGAAACAGTAGGAATAGAAGCACACACAAAAGTAAAGATAAAGCATGTTCCTTATTGTTGGCTAATAATGGGAATTATATTAGGATTAATTTTGGCTTTCTAGGATATAAGAAAATTCCTATGGATGCATTTGCAGATACTGCTTCCTCAAGATCTCTTACAAAAACAAATGCAATTCCTCTAGAATTCTGGAAGCCAAGGCTTGATTTGCCTCACAGTTATGCCATTAATGGAGAACAAATCCAGATGGGAAGGTATGCTAAGGATGTGCATATTGAGATAATGGGTAAAATGTTTGTTACATATTTCATTGAACACAATGACTTAGAAGATGATGTCATGTTGGGCTATTTATTCCTTACAAAATATGAACCTCTTCATTTTTGGAAATATAAGATTTATTTGAGACAAGAAGATGGTCAAATTGATATTTCTGCATTAAAGATTGTTAATCATAAATTTGAAAATAGTGGTAAGGATAAAAATAAAGAATTTGTAAAAGAACTAATAGAATCCCTAACAAAATTATTTGATGAAATCAAGCACAGATTTGAGAAAGATTCTTGTAGTTTAAACCCATTATAGTTCTAGTCACAAGATCATGAGGAGTGTGAAATCCAAATAAAGCCAAAATTTCAATCAGTCATTCTGCATGAACCAGCATATCTCATGATCCCATCAGAAGTAAAGGACTTGGATGAGCATTTGAATGAGTTACTTGAAGGACATTTCATTTTCCCTAGTAAAAGTCCATTCTCTTGGCCAACATTTTTGGTAAATAAAAGAGCTGAGAAGGAAAGAGGTAAAAAGAGATTCTGCATAAATTATAAGCCTCTTAATGATATCATCCTTCCATTTAATTATCCAATTCCATTTAGTGTTGATTTAATCAGAAGAGTTGCTAGTAAGAAAATATTTTCCAAGTTTGACTGTAAGTCAGGATAATGGTAGATTAAAGTTAAAGAATCAGATAGGTATAAAATTGCATTCTCAATTCCATAGGGTTTATATGAATGGAATGTAATGCCATTTGGTCTTTGTACAACTCCCGCTTATTTCCAGAGACGAATGGATCAAGCCCTGAGCCATCTCAAAGATTTTTGTGCAGTATATATTGATGACATAATTGTTTTCTCTGATTCTGAATCTAACCATTTGCAACACTTAGAAGATTTATATGCAAAAATAAAGAAGCATGGAATATGCTTATTAGCAAAAAATATGGTAATTGGTACAAACCAAATAGACTTTTTAGGATTGCATCTCGACAAGGGTAACATCAAATTACAACCTCATATTCTACAAAGGATTCAAGAATTTCTTGACATCTTACAAGATAAAAAATAGATACAAATATTTATAGGTTGTCTTATTTATGTCTCACCCTTTTATAGAGGTCTTGCAAAAGACAAAAAAGCAATCCAAGAGCACTTAAAAGAAAACAAGGAAGGATGGTCCCTGAAGGCAACATAAGCTATTCAACGCATAAAATCCAAATGTCAAAATTTTCCATCATTACAAATACCGGCTCCAGGATTACCACTATATTTATACACTAATGCTTCTGATACAACATGGTCTGTTGTGCTAATATAGGAAGAAGAAAATGGTAAAAGAAATATTTGTGGATATCGGTCAGGAACATTTACAAATACTGAGAGTAGATACCACATTTTTGAAAAGGAGATATTAGCGGTAAAAAAAGGTATTGAAAAATTCAAGATATTTCTCAAGCCAGCGAAGTTTAATGTAAGAACTAATAGCCAGGCTATGAGAAGCCTTTTAAAGAAAAAGCCAAATAAAGATATAGCTCATGGAAGAATTGCAAGATGGTATTTTGAATTTTTGGCTTATGATTTTGATATAGAATGGATTAAAGGAGAAAATAATCCATTAGCAGATGCATTGACCACAGAATTAGTATCAACTATTTATAATGGAGGAATAAAATTCAAAGATCCAGATTGGATTCGCTCAGATGGCACATATATGTATAATCTAGAAAATTTTGAGATGTCTCTTCCCTTCCTCCCAACTGAGATAATTGAATTATTACTAGAACATTTTTTTCTGGATAGGTGGCTAACAAAACTAAGAGGATCTATTACAAAAAATCATGAAAAAGGAATTTTGGATCTTGATGTAGGACTAGCATTCCTTCAACAATTTGGTTTAGAAGAAGCACCATTAATTTGCTATATCAAAAGCCCATTATCCATTGATATTCATATCACATAATTATTTGGGATGAGGTGGTCAAAGAAAAGTAAAATGAATTTGTTAAAATGTATCAAATATGGGTTCATCAGAAGTATTACCTTCAATCAATTTGTTGTGGAGGAGTATATTGATATGGTTAGCATCTACTCCCATCTTGACATGAGATCATTTTTAGAGTTAATTAAAATAAACCTGCTTTATACCCTAAGTGAATGCATGGAGCAATATTTAACTCATTTTCCTAATAGTGGTTATGATTTTCCATGAGTTGAGTTTTATGCACTATGCAGGGAATGGTTACCAGAAGTCAAGACTGAAGAAATGGAGATTAAATTAAGACCTACACTTCTTGCAACAAGAATTAAATTTGACACAGCATATTCAAAAGAGGTTGAAAGAATAATGTATGTGTTCAATCCACAATCTCAAGATTGGGATAATGTGTATAAATAATTTCCAGACATGTTACAAAGTCCTATCCCTTTTTAGCTAGCACAAGGGCTTGTCTGTGCCATGATGTTAGCCACGTTAAGATCTGACAATAGGATGCAACCCTATTTTAAAAAGAAAGATCCCTGTAGCCACTTACGGGTGTTAAGTGGGTCGTTCTCACTTCACGGTGTCATAAAAGTGAAAATAAATATTGTAAAATAAATAGTATGTCTAGGATAAGGTCATAATAGAATAAAATATTATGGAGAAAGTAAAAAGTAAAATATGGACAAAAATTCAAAAGGTGGGGAAATTTCTAGACAAAAACCCATGTGAAGCTAGAAAAATCTTGTACCAAAAAGATTACTCACATGGTGGACCCTTGTACTAAAAAGATCATCTTGTACAAAAGATTCCCACATGTAAAAATTATTTTGTCCACTATCCAAAAAGTAAAGATAGATAATATCTACGAAAAATATTCTAGTAGGTATTTTAGTCCTCTCCATAATATGGTCAAATAAATAAAGGTTGTTGAGAAAATCAAGGACTGACAATGTCTGCCATGTGGCAAGATAATCCTCCTTGCATTTTCTAGAGAAATGACCTAGTAGAATAGGTAAAAGGTTTTGGTAACCGGTTCTCCAGGTCATTTGAAGCCTATAAATAAGGCCCCAAGAGTTCATTTGAGGCATTCGGGGTTGATTCCAAGTTTGCATAGAGTCTTAGAAGTTGAGTCTTGAGTATTGTCTAGAGTCCATAAGTCTAATAGTCTGGTGTTAACCATCAGGCGGTAATGCTCTCACGTTGGTATGTGGTGTTGATCATGCTATCTTGTATAGCCATGGTATCTTGTACACCCCAACCCCTTGTCCTTCTTTGGGGAGTCGGTCGGGAGTCCCGGGCCGGGTAGAAGAGTTGAGAGTGGCCGGCAATGAAAAATTTTCCTCCTACTTTTTATGATCAGAAAAGGGAAAATCAATGAAAAGGAAAATCCGATTTTTGTAGAACCCTAAATCTAGAAGCTTCTAAGCTTGTTAAAAAGGGGAGTTGATTGGAGTGTCTGATGATTATGATGGCGATTGTCGCCAAGATTGTAATAGGTTTTTCAAGGTTTTTCAGCACTTCGGATAATACAAAAGTATTAGATAGGCTGCCGGTTTTGGTGGATGTAGCCAGTTAGATCGAACCGTTAGAATTTTATTGTTATGATTTATTACATTGCATGTTTTAGTTTCTCTATTTTATTAATTAAATTTGCATTTTAATTGTTAGATATCTGCCATCTCTAACCCTAACACTCTCCTACGCTTCGAGCGATCCGGATGATCAAAAATATGATAATGCCAAAGAATATATGTAATATCTTTTGAGTTAATGAAAGCATTTCATTTGTAAAAATCTTTGTTCTATCTTATTGCCTTGCTGTCAAAATTGTGCTTCAATTTGAGTTGGTATCAGAACACTAGTGCTTATTGTGCTGTTGTTTTGGTGTCAATATATATTTACATTCTAAATTGGTATCAGAGCAACATTAGTATTGTTGTTTTGATATTGGTTTAATTCTAAATTGGTATCAGAGCTTCCCTGTGTTGTTTCTGTTCCCGATCTTAAATTGGTATCAGAGCTTCCCTATATTGTTTCTGTTCCCGATCTTAAAATGGTTTCAGAGCCAAGTTACATACTAGAGCTAAGGTTTAGAGCCTAGTTTCATTCCATAGCCATGTTTCATTTCAGAGCCATGATTGTTCTAATGCATGTGTAATAACAGATCCATGTTCTATTAAGATCTGGTCATAGTGAAAATTTAAACTTGTGAAAATATTTTATCCCACTGTTTAAGTTGTTTTGAGTGGATAATACAACATAAGGATACAAAGATTATTGGGGAATGGTATGATCCAATCACATGCCAATTTTCTACAAGAAAGATAAAGCACTATTATTCATATCACTACCTATTTGACTTCGAAAATATATTCTGACAACCTAGCATTCATCTCTTACCAGAACTTGCAATATGGCGTATTCTTTATGGATGGGAAAATGGATAAAGATTCGGCACAAAGAGTATAATATTGTAAATATTGTAAATAAATAAATAAGGGGTGGAATAATATAGCTAGCACAAGTGCTTTTCTGTGTCGTGATGTCAGCCATGTTAAGATCTGACAACAGGATGCAACCCTGTTTTAAAAAAAGAAAGATCCCTATAGCCACTTATGGGTGTTAAGTGGGCCGTTCTCACTTCACAGTGTCATAAAAGTGAAATTTAATAAAAAGTATTTCTAGGATAAGGTCATAATAGAATAAAATATTATGGAGAAAGTAAAAAGTAAAATATGGACAAAAATTCAAAAGGTGGGGAAATTTCTAGACAAAAACCCATGTGAAGCTAGAAAAATCTTGTACCAAAAAGATTACTCACATGGTGGACCCTTGTACTAAAAAGATCATCTTGTACAAAAGATTCCCACATGTAAAAATTATTTTTTCCACTATCCAAAAAGTAATTAAGATAGACAATATCTACAGAAAATATTCTAGTAGATATTTTAGTCCACTCCATAATATGGTCAAACAAATAAAGGTTGTTGAGAAAATCAAGGACTAACAATGTCTGCCATGTGGCAAGATAGTCCTCCTTGCATTTTCTAGAAAAATGACCTAGTAGAATAGGTGAAAGGTTTTGGTGTCCAGTTCTCCAGGTTATTTGAAGCCTATAAATAAGGCCCCAAGAGCTCATTTGAGGCATTCGGGGTTGATTCCAATTCTGCATAGTCTCAGAGATTGATTCTAGAGCCTTGTCTAGAGTCCATAAGTCTAATAGTATGGTGTTTAGCATATCAAACGTATGCTCTCTCCTACACTTCGAGCGATCTGGATGATCATAAATCTGATAATGCACAAGAATATATGTAATATATTTTGAGTTAATGAAAGTATTTCATTTCTAAAAATCTTTGTTCTATCTTATTGCCTTGTCAAAATTGTGCTTCAATTTGAGTTGGTGTTAGAACACTAGTACTTATTGTGTTGTTGTTTTGGTGTCAATCTATATTTACATTCTAAATTGGTATCAGAGGAACATTAGTATTGTTGTTTTGATATTGGTTTAATTTTGAAATGGTATCAGAGCTTGGTTACATACCAAAGCCTAGGTTCAGAGCCATGTTTCATTTCAGAGCCATGATTGTTCTAATGCATGTGTAATAATAGATCCATGTTCTATTAAGATCTTGTCATAGTGAAAGTTTGTCATAAGAGTCATATGTTGGTAGTCGGAAGAAGAGTGTGAAGATTGAACGATCAAAGGTAGAGACGCAAAGTAGCTATGGAGCCGCAATAAGGCCGTAAATCTCATGTTGAAGCCAAATGATAGGTGTGGAAGGGTGAGCAGTAAGATGATAAAAATAGCAGTGAAACGGTTTGCAAAAAGTTTCAGTAAGTCCTAAAACTCTTTAATGGCAAGCCAAAGATCTCTTAATGCAAGTTCTTCACTTTCATCTGTTATTCATAATGTGTTTGAAGATAAAGAAGAATAAGTTGATAGCGAAGGAAATTTTAAGTTTCCAAATATTAAGATTTCAAATTTGTATCATGAGAAAGGAATTAAAGCTAGGACTATGGATTCAGTTAGGCAATCTAAGATTAATCTTCGAGTTTCGAGAGAAAGAATTTTCCCAGTATACCTACCTATTACATGAAGATATCAGAAGATGGAAAGATAAAGGATTCTTTCATGTTCATTTCTCATACGTTGATATCATTATCCACCCACATTTCAATTATGATATAGGGGCTTAGTATTTTGCTACCCTAATCGACACCTGTTGTAGACTTTGAGATCAAGTTGTAATTACTGAATTTAGGGGTAGGTTGTCTAGAGCCTACGAAAATGATGAGACAAAGGGTGGAGATGGAAGAATCTCTATGCGTCCAAATTTCACAATTAGTTTAGATGATAAGTATGTACAGTATGCATTTTGTTTGTTACTTCAAGTTAAGGGTATAATTCTTCAGCCAAAATCTGTCTATGCCACTATAGGTGGATGATGCATATATAGGTTATTAAATATTGTGTTTCCTCCTTCAAATTTTCTAGTTGGGGTATCCTTTCCAGAAGGAAACTGCAATGTTCTAGAATTTGGAAGACATATTGATCATACTGGTTTTGATATAGGTTTTCCTATTATAGAAAGACTTATTAACCAGTCATCTGCATCCAGGTTCTAGAATCTACCAGTACCCTCCAAAGGTCTATTTTCTGACAAACCGAGAATACAGTCTAGAAGAGTGTCGAGTATAGAATTAAGATATTTACCAAAAGAGACACTCCTGGAGCAACCTGTAGCATCAACCAGTGGTAGACCTAGTTTATCCCATATATCCAGGTCTCATTCTTTATCAAGACATGTTCCAAGTTCTAACTATAAACCATTTATTGATTGCAATCCACAAGAATCTATAGGATCTTCTCTTCACCTCTTATTTAGACGACATCCCTCCATAAATCCATATCCCTCTAGATCTTCTTTAGCCACATTATCTGATCTTAGTAGTAATCCTAAGTTGATGGAAAAATTAGCAAGAGAGGTCAGTCAAAAATTAGTGTTGACATTTAAAGAAGATGAACAACAAGGTGATAAAGGGAAAGGGATAAAAATTACCAAAATGGGAGAAAAGAGTTGTATGATAAGAGAGCGTCTCCCAAAGGAATTCCTTCCAAGAGTAGGCACTGAGAAGAGAAATAAATATAAAATAGAGGCTAGTGGTTTTGAAAAATTAGCACATATTACTCAGAACCAGCATAAGATGGAATCTTCAGTCTCAAAAATAGAAAGACAAACTTCTTCTTTGTTGAAATAAAATTCTAGTCTATGTTATCAATTGAAGAATGTCCAACAATCAGCTCAAGCAATGACATCCACTTAGCATAATCATGAAGAAAACAGAAGAAGAAATTCTGAATATAGTCAAGCCTTACTTGAGTCTATGGCTAAAAAGTTGGAAAAGATAAGGAAAGTAGAAAAGAAAATTAGGAAGACTCAAACTGGCCAAGAAAGCTCTTTAGAAGAAGATGGTCAAAAGAAGTAGAAAGAGAAAGCACCAATTGCAACAAGCAAACCAGAAAAGCTCATAGTTCAGAGAGGAAAGAGTTTATTCTCTGATGAGAAAGAATAAATTACTAATTATTCTCTAAGATTTGTTGAATTATCTTCTTCTACAAAGACTACAGTTTCAATGCCAAAAGTAAAAGAGCATAGTTTAATTATTCAAGAGCATGAAAGAGATTGGCTTCATGTAACTACCGTGCCAACCTTAGAACAAACATTGCAAACAATTTTTTTTAAAAAAATAATACATAAACTAAACATGCATTTGTATTATTAATTACATTTACATTGCACATTAACAACTTAGCGTTACATTCTCTGGGGCACGTGAGGTTACTTCGCAAAACAACTAATAACAAAAGTAAAAGATAATGATAAATAACATATCCATTAACATTATAATAACCATGAATAAGAGTACATCCATAAACCAAGAGTGAAGTATCACTACATAATTATACAAAATCTCTCACAATAATGTTACAAAAGTCCCTAACTATTACATCAACAGTTATACAATACATTACATGATTTGATGAATGAATTACAATACAATTCCCAAACATGTGGGATGATACAAAGTACAATAACATCAGAAACTACAGAGTGAACACTGGTACAATTCCAACTGTAGAAATGCTGCGAACAAAGGATGCTGATGGGGAACCCAACGGGTGCAGAGCATGTTCCACCCTACCATGTGAATTATGAATAACTCACCCCCCATGCTCAGAGGTGACAAGGAAGTTAACTCGACCATGATTGTCAAACTGACTCCATGAACAACATAGTACAAATACAATTACAACTCAAGGTTACAATGACATAGACCACAACATTCACGAGTCAAGAAATAAGATAAAGATAAGAAACTCACCACAATTAATCAAAGCAATGACAATTAAACAAGTCCAAAGAACATTCATAAATCATTCTCAAAAGAATCTGAAACACATTAAGCATAAAAATTCCAAAACACATTTCCAAAGGCAATAAGCAACAAAGCAACCGGATGTCTAGTGGAGAGTGTCATCACATAGCTCTCATGGGATCTCCTGGCCCTTCCTCCAACTGAGGCGCCGGCCCCCACAAAAAGCCACTCTCCCTAAGACCCCTAACATAAAACAAATCCAGGCAAGGGTTGTACTATAACAAATAAAGCATAAAACTCAAAACAAGAACATGTGAGGCAAATCCATCTTGTGATAACTTATAATCACAACGTCCACAATCTTGTACAACCCTTCCAAATAATAATGCTTAAAATCATGCAAAATTTTAGAACACAATAGCACAAGAATAAACATCCAAGGATATAAAACATGCCTCTGGAGAAGATCAAGTTTCACAATCAACAATGGGGTTCCCACATCAATAATAAAGCCAACACAATAACAGAGTGCAAATACACATAGTTCATGATCTCAAGACACCATATCAACTTTACTCGAAGTAGTTAAGAAAAGAAGCACAATAATTTTCTCATAATCAGATAATTTTATTTGTCTTTTAAATACTCTAGAGTTCTACATTTCCTAATTTAATCCATAAAAGAAAACATTATTAGTATATATATATCTAATTATATGTATATATATAATAATAATAATATTATTAATATTACTATAAACTTTAACCAATATTTAAAAATATATCAATAAATTTATATAAATAACAACATTTGAAAAAAATATATATTAATGAGTATATATATATATATAAATATATATATAATAAAACCAAAATCCATTTCATAAAACTCAGAGGCCGTGAGCGGATCTGTATTAAAGAGTCCCGGACGTTGTAATGCAAGTAGCTAGCCCCATGCATCAAGCAGGTACCACAAAACACAGTGGTGTGGAGAGTACGCCCACTGTGAATTTCCAACCCACATATATACAACACATAAAAAATTTAATTATTATTTAAAAAAAAACAAGCTCAAATACCACTCGTATAAACTTATACAATGCCATAAATTCAATTTCATAAACACAATTTTCAAATAATATAAATGCAATATAATATATAATGAATAAAAATAAAGAATATATATATATATATATATATATATATAATATTTTCCAAATAATCAAATGTAAGAGGGATACATCAATAGAATACGACGATATATTTATATATATTTATATATATATATATATATATATATACTAGAATATAAAATGAAAATTAATTTGTTTTTCAGAGGGATTAAAAATGTTTTCTTTCCTATTAACCCATAGACAAATTGGACAATCCAGAAGATGTATTTTTGAAAACAACAATAAACTTTTAGAAAACTAATTTAATCCCTTTCATTAATTTCAATTCAATCTAAAGTTTTATTTTCTCACACAAGTCATATTTTAACTATTCTTATATTTTTCTCTAAAACAAAAGGCCAAAGGAGAATACAAGAGAAACCTGGAGTCCTGCGCTTATTTGAGAATCTGATGATGCTTGTTTGATACAGATGACCTTTACGAAGAGCTTCTCGTTCCTGCTTCTAAATCTCCTCTCCAGAATATCGAGCTCAAATTCGAATCCAATACTTTATTCAGAAAATTCTCTCCAACATAATACAAGAAAAAGAAACTCCCCTTTCTAAAAAACCCAGATGAACTAATGACCACCCCCTTCCCAAAAGCCTCAAAAATCACAAAAAAAATTATACTTTTAAAAGCAAGCTTTTCAGTCAAATCTCAATTCTCATTCGTTCACACAACTTTTTCCATTCTTTTATTTATTTATTTTTCTATTCTTCAATACTTTTTGTTTTAAATCAGCTTTTGCAAGCTTTACTTGCTTTGCACATAATTTGATTTATTTAATTTATTTATTTTATAATTATCTTCAACAAGATAATTTAATTAAATTAACAAAACACAATTTAATATTTAATTAGCCTATAATAAAATACATGACTTTTAAACTAAAACTTTTAAATATTTAAATACAGTCTAATCTAACATTATACTAAACAATTATTACCATCATTTAATTGAATTAGTCACAACTTATAAAATACCAACATGAATAACATACAACAAGACACTCACACAGACACAATAATAATTGTAGAAAGGACAATTACAAGAACACACAATACCATTCAATCGGGACGGTTCGACAACATGGGACGGGATGACTTCCAAGTCATCTCTGTTTCAACATTATTCCATTGGGTTATTGGTGCTCACCTTGTCTTGTCGAAGCAGGTGGAATCGAGACTATGTACCTACAATCCCTGCATACAAATGAAGTCGTGTACATGTGCATACGTATATAAAATCAAAGTATTGTATTGTGAGAAGGAATCATAGCATAGCAGGGCACCCACGAACGAGTGGTGCTACACTATCCTTCATCACATCTATCCAAACAATATAATATAACTGATAAATTAATCATTTCTAAACTAACAAATCATATCATAACATAATTTACTAAATTAATGCATCACAATGTTACTGAAATCAAACTAATATCACCAACCACAATATCATATCAATAACCATGTCCTCAAATGTATAGGCATAAACAACAAGGTCTACTAACCAAACCAAACAATAACAGTCTCATCACAGTATCAAAGTACCAAATCAAAACATAGAAAAAAAATCTAAACAATAACAGGAGGGGTATTACACTTCAAGAACTTGATATTCCTATTGAAAAGGAAGAACCAAGTTTTATACATGAATCAATGTTATTGGACGATAGATCAGTTGACATGGAATATTCAAACTCCAAAATGGGAGCAGAAATGGAAGCCAGACCTGAGGATAGAGCCAGAACAAGAAGCAAAGTCAGAGCAGAAGATGTAGCTAGAACTAGAACCAAAATGGAATACAAGGTTAAAACCAAGGTATGACACATATCCTAATGAAGAAGAAGATTATTTGATTGAAAAAAATTCATTCCAAGAACATATTGAAGATCTCAATCATGTAGATAGCTTAATTTCTAATCAGTCTAGTGGGTGCCCAAAGGTTCTTTGTAAACCAATAATTAGTGTTAAATTAGAAGGTTTTAGCCAGAGTCTTTCTGCACTTTTAGACACAAGATCCACAATTAGTATTGCCCAAATTCATGCTTTGCCATCTATATATTGGGATAGCCAGTAGATTACAGTCAAAGGATTTGGCAATATCAGAACTGTGCAGAACAAAGCTACTAATGTCCTTGTACATATAGATGACTTTAGTTCTCATTGTAATTTCTGGCAAGATAATAGTATAGATATTGATATCATCCTAGGGTGGGATTTTTTGAGTCAATTTGAACCATTTTCATTTCTTCCGATGGGGGTAATATTGGGAAACCATAGGAAAATCAAGTATATTAATCCTCCAAAAAATTTTGATTTTGTCCAAGTGATTGGAAGGTTTGATATGAATGGGAATCTTCTTCCTGAAGATCCTCAAGATTCTGTTATTCGAAAAATCAAAGATCTTCCTGAAGATTGTCAGAGAAATATTTTAGAAGATTATTTCTTCTATAATCCAACACCTATATTTCAGTACCAAGGATGGGGAGATATTCATTTTGTACCAGGTATGAAGCAGATCCATATCTTATCTCCATTGATTACAAAAGGCCAAATAATTGTCTTAAAGCACTTGGTTAGATAGTATAAGGAGGTCCATATTATCTTCAGCTGCAGAGATATTATGAGGCATTTTCCATATGGATCCCACCAATTACAAGACTTAACTACAATATTTAGTCCATCTTGTAAAATCTTGTTATGCCAAATGACTCCCTTCAAGGCCAGTAGTGAAGAAAATACTCTTATGTTCATATTGAATCTAGTAGTCTATTTCCCATATAGCCAGCTTGAGTGGATAATACGACATGAGGATACAAAGATTATTGGGGAATGGTATGATCCAATCACATGCCATTTTCCTACAAAAAAGATAAAACACTATTATTCATATCACTACCTATTTGACTTTGAAAATGTATTCCAACAACCTGGCATTCATCGCTTACCAGAACTTGCAAGATGGTGTATTCTTTATGGATGGGAAAATGGATGAAGATTTGGGACAAAGAGTATAATCTTGTAAATATTGTAAATAAATAAATAAATAAGGGGTGGCATAATATAGCTAGCACAAGGGCTTGTATGTGTTGCGATGTCATCCACGTTAAGATCTGACAACAGGATGCAACCTTGTTTTAAAAAAAGCAAGATCCCTGTAGCCACATATGAGTGTTAAGTGGGTCGTTCTCACTTCACAGTGTCATAAAAATGAAAATAAATATTGTAAAATAAATAGTATGTCTAGGATAAGGTCATAATAGAATAAAATATTATGGAGAAAGTAAAAAGTAAAATATGGACAAAAATTCAAAAGGTGGGGAAATTTCTAGACAAAAACCCATGTGAAGCTAGAAAAATCTTGTACCAAAAAGATTGCTCACATGGTGGACCCTTGTACTAAAAAGATCATCTTGTACAAAAGATTCCCACATGTAAAAATTATTTTGTCCACTATCCAAAAAGTAAAGATAGACAATATCTACAGAAAATATTCTAGTAGATATTTTAGTCCTCTCCATAATATGGTCAAATAAATAAAGGCTATTGAGAAAATCAAGGACTGACAATGTTTTCCATGTGGCAAGATAATCCTCCTTGCATTTTCTAGATAAATGACCTAGTAGAATAGGTAAAAGGTTTTGGTGACCGGTTCTCCAAGTCATTTGAAGTCTATAAATAAGGCCCCAAGAGCTCATTTGAGGCATTTAGGGTTGATTCCAAGTTTGCATAGAGTCTTAGAGATTGAGTCTTGAGCCTTGTCTAGAGTCCATAAGTCTAATAGTCTGATGTTCAACATATCAGATGTATGCTCTCTCCTGCGCTTTGAGCGATTTGAATGATCAGAAATCTGATAATGCCAAAGAATATATGTAATATCTTTTAAGTGAATGAAAGTATTTCATTTCTGAAAATATTTGTTCTATCTTATTGCCTTGCTGTCAAAATTGTGCTTCAATTTGAGTTGGTATTAGAGAAATAGTACTTAATGTGCTATTGTTTTGGTGTCAATATATATTTACATTCTAAATTGGTATCAGAGCTTCCCTGTGTTGTTTATGTTCCCGATCTTAAAATGGTATTAGAGCAACATTATTATTGTTGTTTTGATATTGGTTTAATTCTGAAATGGTATCAGAGCAACATTAGTATTGTTGTTTTGATATTGGTTTAATCCTGAAATGGTATTAGAGCCTGGTTACATACCAGAGCCTAGGTTTAGAGCCATGTTTGATCGATGTAGCAGTATATTTTGGTGATATGCTTTGCATATCAAATCTGTTTATCTGCTTCAAGTTATAACTATGATATGATTATAAGATGTGATAATGCTACTGTTATTATATTTGTAACCTCACATATGTTTAAGGTGAGAGGTTGCAGTAATATTTTCATATGTTTCAAGTATGTTTGAACCATGTTTTTCTATCACACCACCCAATCAATTATTGCAGTTTGATTAAAAATATAACTATGATATGATTATAAAATGTCCTAATCCTACTATTGTTTTTTATTGGAACCTCAAATTTGTATCTCTTATATGTTTGATGAGGGTTTTGACCTTCTATTTTTTGTGGTATCACTAATTACACTATGTTTCAATGTTTGCCAATAAAAAAAAAAAAAAAAACTTTGATTGCAAACACAATTTACAAACAATGATATGTTATTATCAGATTGTATATATGTATTTGTAGACAATGATATATTCTTATTAGATTGTATGTATATATATACATACAATCTGATAATAATATATCATTGTCTGCAAATAGTAATCAGTATCAATTCTTATTAATTATTAGTATCAAAATTTAACAAAACTACATATTAATTATCAGATTAATTATATATATACATAGACACATATATATAGCTATATATGTACATACATATATGCATAACAATATATATGTATGCACATATATACCTATCAATATATATATGTATATACATACAGATATATAATTAATCTAATACTAACTAATCTCATAATTATTTAATACTATTACTCATTTCATCTAACTTTCAGCCATATATATAAAAACACACATTTTTCAGTATTACTAGGTCATTGCCAAAGTAAAGTCAAAGACTTTACCTATCATTAATGCTTAACGTCTTATGTTGATTGCAAATAAGTCCTCGCATGCCTGCCATTAAGAGACCAATGTAGTTAAATATATTCCTCCAATCAAATAAGCATTTGTACAAATAAAATATTTATGAACACAATATAATAGAAAATGTAAACATATCATAAAGCATTTAGAGCAAAATGTCCCTATGGATTTTATTGTGTTAACAAACACAGCTTTGTTGGTATGTTGATAATCCACATACTTGATTCACCTCTCGACACTCCCGCTTGCCTACAAAATAATTGTAATAAATGGGGGTAGTACTCAATACTTGTAACATTCCCATATCAAATCATCCTTACAATATTGCATGCACAACAATAAGAGTTTTGATTGGAGCATTAAAATCTACAATGTTTTGATCCTTAGTATAATGAATCTGAAAATAACAGTGTATATTGCATATGATAGCACCCTACATGGTGGTGCAATAGAATACGCACCCTCAAACAACTTTGTGCCACGACTGTCAATAAATATATGTATAGGTATATAAATATACATGTCTATGTATATACATGTATACATATACATTCATACATACATATATATACATGTGTATGCATGTGTATATGTATTTGTATATATACATATACATATACATATACATTCATACATACATATGTATATACATATACATGTACATGTACATGTCTATGTATATACATATATGTAATCTGATTATTGAAACACATAAAATAAGTGGAAGAAAAATAATAAACTCATATAATTGTATGTTGTGATATGATTAAATAATGGATAATGCTCATTTGAACAACTAACTGAAAACTGATAATTTGTATGCATAAAAATAATGTAAACACTAAGTACATAAATATAAAAGAGTATATTGAATAATGAAACAAACAACATAAATGTAAATCCAGTATACTGATAAATAAAAACATGAATTTAGTTATTTTGGGTGTACCAAAATGAATAAGCTCTTTTAAGAGGAATGTGCATAGGTTGTCTTAGTGAGCTCTGAATTTTGTAGAGGATATTCGGGGAATGACCCTGGAAATTCCCTCTTATAAAATCATTTGAATGTGCAAATTGAATCTAATATTCGTGGGAAACAATATGTCATTTCATTTTGTAGTGGCCATTTATGCCTGAGTTCTGTCGTGGCTTTTAGGAAATCAATTTTATATTTGGTTTAATTGACAAAATAGGTGGCTTGCATAAATTCAATCATATATATGAATTATAATATGTTTTTTGTTTTATTATATGTACTAAGATGAATTTTGCAAAGGATATGCAGTGAAAGCATAGGAGAATTCGTAATGAAAATGACACTAGAAAATCCCTCTTATAAAATTATTCAAATGTGTATATTGAATGCATTGAATTGTGGTGATTGACTTTCAAATTTGAATTTTCCTGCCAAACAATTGGTCATTTCATATTGCAGTGGCCATTTATGTCTAATTTCAATGGTGCGTTGAATGAAAAAAAGCCTATTTATAATTATCAATAAACCTATTTCAACTTACATTTGTATGTGGGCCCGCTCAATATATCATGTGGGTCCACTAGGAGGTGGGTGCTTTAATCTCAACCCAACCACATTACCATGTTAACCACGTGCCACATATGCCTTCAACAAACCATGCGTATGGGTTTACCTAACTGCAGGTTACCGGGCATCTTTAATCCCTAAACTCATCTCCAATGGTTTTCTTCCTCATTTTCACCTCTATTATCCATATAAGATTATACATATATAATCATACATATATATAATTTGATATATATAATGTATATTAGATTATACATATAATATCATAAATATAATATATATATATATATATTGACTTCAAGAGGCTCTCTTTAACTTATATAAAAATTGACATCCCTAAGATACCAAGAAAGAAAGTTTTGATTAAGGCTATGGAGAAAGCAGGTATAAAATTTTATGCAAAGCATATGGAGGTTGCCATGGATGTTAGCAGCTGCATAGTGACTATCCATTATTATTATTAAACTGAGGTTCAAAAGCGATGGGAGAATAGTTCATGGGGAAGGAAACTAATTGTACAAAACCAAAGAGCTGCATTAAATGACTTTGATTGGTTTACAGTCATGCTTATGAAGATTAAGATTTGTTTTATTCTTCAAGAAGTTGGTTTTACCTTTTTGTAGTTGGATGATATTTTTAGCATTTGTGGGTTTCCATGAGGATATGAAAAAAATGCAAAAGTAACTGCTTTATTTTGAGTTTTGAGGGGCTAGCTAATCCAAATTAGTTGTTATATTCCTTTCAGTAGTCTTTGGACATGCATATTAAAATGATAATGCCAATGTGTTTATTAAAGATAACTGATTTATAGGGATATATGCCTAGAAACTTGGGCATTATTAAATGGCAGCCATTGATAGAGGATCATGTTAAGGTCCATTTGATGAAACTGTACATGGATTGATATGATGAAACACTACAGGGCATGACTATATATATATATATATCAAGCCTCATGCTGTGTAGGGTTTCATCATATCAAGCCATGTAGGGTTTCATCATGGGAACCTATATATATATATCATTGTCTGAAAATAATATATCATTGCTTACAAAAATATATATACATTTTGATAATAACATATCATTGCCTGAGAATAATATATCATTGTCTGGAAAAATATATATACAATCTGATAAGAACATATTATTGTCTAAAAATGCTGCAAGGCAAGGTGATATTAGACTCAAACAAGCAAATTCCAACTTGTCTTCAAGGTCACAAATCCAATCTAGGGTATCTTCCTTTAATAACCCACCTACTTGCTTATAGGTCACCTAACACACTTATCCAACTATAACTCTCAAAGAAGGTTTTTTAGGGACTTGTCTCCAACAGTTTCAAAAACCCAATTTTCTACCTTTCAACATATCAAACCCTTGACATGGGTTGTTTTGGAAAATCATACCAAATTCTTCCCTTCTATGCTATTTATAGGCCTAATCAAGCCTCTTTTCCAAAGGAGGTCCTTGATTTTCCTCACAAAAAACTTGAAACTCTTCACAAACACCTTCAACCAGTCACCAAACTTACAATTTTATCATTGTTTTTCACAGTTCACACCAAATTTTTGCTGTCCTACTCCAAAACCAAAAATTTCATGCTTGACAATCAAACTTGTCAAGCTAGGGCACATGAAAATAATCTCCAAACAACATCACCCTACCTTACAACCCTAAAAATACTAAATCTTACACCTAAGAGGCCCATTCCACCAACTTACAGAATTATCCTATGGTGGAATGGCTTAAAATTCCATATTTTCACCAAAACCCTAGAAAACCCTAAGCAACCAAGAAACTTACAAAAAAATTGCTTTATCTCCTACAATTCTTGAAGAAAAACTCTCCAAAAGGAATCAAATCACATCATTATTTGATCGTACAGAGCCGTCCAAAGATGGAATTTACAGAAAACACATAAAATTCTCACAAAACAAAACAATATTGTATTGTATCTTCAAAACTTTCACAAGCAAAACTGCCTCAAAGGTATGAGAGGCCTTTTAAACATGTTTTGACACCATACCAATGGTCTACATCAAAATTTTGAAGAAATGACCATTCATGCTCTAACTACCAACAAAATTGTGAAAAAAATGTACAATGCAACTTTTACAAAATTGCAACATTATTAGCAACTTTTGAATTTCCACACACCTAGGACCTCCTAATGACATTATTTACATAAAAAAAATTTCCACATGACCTTATTACATGATAAAAATGACTCAACCTATCCTAGACTCCACAATGCATTGACAAACCAAAAATTGTAAAGGTGCTCCTGCACTAGAAAAGAATATACCATTCTTTGCAAAAATATATATACAATGTGATTAGAACATATCATTGTTTGTGAAGCTTCATGTGATGAAACCCTACATGGCTTGATATGATGAAACCCTACATGACATGACTGTATATATATATATATATATATATAATTGTCTGCAAATTGTAATCTTAAAACCAGTTGATAAATTGGGACAAAAACTATATACCCATTAATTTTCATGATTATAATGTAGGGATTCGAAGAGAATTCAACAAAATATGTATACCCATATAATTTCATGTGCATATTATAATTACTGAAAATAGAAAACGTCTACCCATTAACTCGTATCCTGAAACACCTCAATAATTTGGGGCAAAAACTAAAAACCCATAAAATTTCATGATTATACCGACATTTGATAGTATACCCATTAAATTTCATGATTATACCGACATTTGATAGTATACCCATTAAATTTCATGATTATATCGTTCAAAATTACGTCAATGTTCTATTTAAATCACATTACATGTGATTAGTTCATAGAATAATGTAAAAGAATTCATACCAGTCAAACCGTCGATGCCATAGACAAAATAATTCACAAGGGATCAAATTTCTACCAGTCACATGTAAATAGAAATGATTACAGTCAAACCCTTAATGCCATACAGAGAAATTATTTTTAAAGACATCAAAATGCACTCAAACACCATCGACGCCAACAAGAACCATTGTTGAACAAACAATATTGTAGGTGAAGAGAGGTGGAGACGTTACTTGCAATAGAAGGGATTTGGAGGTAGTCGCCATGGTTGCATGAGGTTGCGTTGATGGTGGAAGAAGGCAGACCACAATGAAAATGAGGAAAAAATCCATGGGAGATGATGAGTTTAGGGCTTAAAGATGCCCAACAACCCACAGTTAGGTAAACTCATACACGTGGTTTGATGAAGGCATATGGGGCACGTGGTTAACAATGTAATGTGGTTGGGTTGAGATTAAAGCAACCGCCTCCTAGTGGACCCACGTGATATATTGAGCGAGCCCACATATAAACGTAAGTTGAAATAGGTTTATTGATAATTATAAATAGGCTTTTTTTTTTAAAAAAATGGCTTTTTAATGAATGATTATTGGTGAAGTAATAAAAATGTAGCAGACGAAGGTCCAAAAACACCTTTTTTGAGCACCTTTTGCTTTACGGATTCGACAAGATGCATTTTAAATACCCATAAGCCAAAATTTTCTTTTTAAGGTCCTAAATTGCTTACAGACAAGCCCAAAAAAAATGAAGAAATCAAACCTATTTTCTACTCTATATGAATGCACAAAGTTATCCCTGGCAACGACTGGTATGTCTCCCCTAATATTGTTTTAAAAAAAAAAATTGTAGTAACTTGAATATTCTATTAAATAATATATTAAATCAATTAATGGGTTAATTATATTATATTTTGTATCTCAATATTAATAGTAGGAACATATCAAGGTGTATATAAATACACTCATACAAAAGGTAATAACAATTCATACAATGAATGGTGCCCATGATAATGTACTTGACATGTGTTGACAAGATATAGAGGGTTGTGCAACACCACATAAGGGAGGGGGGCCCAAAGTAGGGCAGTCAAAGTTTGGAGGTCCACATGGACCAAAAAAAAAAAATTGCCCACCATGTCACCCTACCACTTGTGCATCGGGCATAATATTTTTTTAAAAAAAATTGAGCACCCCACCACCTATAACTCATTGTTTAGTCTAGCCTGTCAAAAACGGGCCCATTTTTCCCTCCACCCGAAAGTGGAGCCCATCTGCCTACTTAATCAATGAAAAAATCTACCTCCTTTGGATCAGACGGAAGTGTGGCTTCGACAACCTCACCACCCTAAACGAACAATTTAGAGCATTAATCGCTCGTCACCTCCTTCATTACATCCACTGGCCAACTTGCCTAATGTGTCCCTTCACATTTACTTGGACTGCCAGGCATGTAAATAGGAGATCAAGGTTCATTCAATGCTCCAAAATCTCGCATATCCCGCTCACTCTCATTCCTTTTGTTTGCGTTCATTCTCGAGTGTTCATTTGGTTATGCACCGATACTGGTTCGACTCTCCACGCTTCTTTGTTCGACTCTTCAAGCTTCTTTGTTTGGCTTTGCACTCTCGATAACTCCCTTTCTCTTTCAGGTGAGGTTTCTAGCCTCACTCAACCTGTACCAGTGTCTTTGAATATGATGGTATTTTTCCATGCACTTATTTTTTTCACATAATTTCATTGTGAAAATTTGTCTTTCAAAAAGATTAATAAAATATGAGGGGAGGGTTTCACTAGTTTTGTTTTCCTCTATACTCGTCCATGCACTCCTAATCTTTTGTTCTTCATTGCACAACGTTTACTCTGCATTGTTGTTTTCATATTTGCTTCCTTATAGGAAATATGAAATGGGTTTGACTGGTTTAAATGATTTTTCATTACTATTAGACTTGTTTGACAAAATATGGAAAGGGTTTGACTGGTTTTTTGCCATGCACTTATTTTTGTGTGTTCGTCATTCCACAAACTTTAACTTTGCAATTTGTTTTTTTACATTTGTTTGTTATTCCAAAATATGGAAATTGTTACACTAGTATTATTATTCATAGGGTTATAATTTAACTTATCATTTCGAGGGTTTTTTCCATGCACATTTGTGTGTTCCTCATTGCATAGACTTTAACTCTGCAATTTGATTATAATAATCTCATGTCATTCCGAAATATGAAAATGGTAGCATTGGTTGTCATTTTGAAGATATTCTACCATGGAATTGTATTATTCTGTTCTTCCATGCACAATAGTTTTGTTTGTGAATTTTTATTTTATTTCATTGTTACTACCAAACATGGAAAGGGTTTGACTGGTTCACAATTATAGGGTTTTCTACCATGCACTTGTATTCGTGTGTTTGACAATGCCCAAAATTTAACTCTACAATTTTCCTTTAATATTTTTTTGTTATTCCCAAATATTAAAATGGGTTAACTTGTTTTCATTTCAAAGATATTCTACCATGCAATTATATATATATATATTTAATTCTATATATATGATATATATATATATATATATATATATATTTGTTCTTATATATGCAATTCTATATATATATAATTACATATATAGATATGGATTGATGTCGGGTCTTGTAGGGTGCTTGGCGGGAATGCAGGCAGGCATAGTAGATAGATGAATGACGTTGGGTCCTACAAGGGGCTTGACAGGAATGCAGGTAGGTGTAGGAAATGGAGATATCAAGGATGAGGTCCCTAGTATGTGGCCTCACTGGTTCATAACTCTAGTCAAAAGTGTTTTTCAATCATATATATATATATGTATTCCTATTGTAAACAAATATTTTGGCACCTGAATGGCTTTCTTGCACTTCTGGGGTTTTTCACCTAAAAGGAGAAAGATGGGCCAAAATGCAATGTAAACATTCAAGATTAATGCAAGGATGGATGCAATGTGCCTAAATATGATTTCTAAATACAATAGACTAAAAAATAAAGATGATTGTTAATGCAAAACCTAATAAATGTAAGTTGTTTGAAAACACATTGTGATATGCAAGCATATGATAAATGACCTAGAAATGCAAACAAAATTGAGGAGAAGGTTACGAAACAAAGTGTGTGCACCTAGAGGCTACAAAAGGATGGCATGAAGGTCTGCAGATGTCTCTGAAATTCTAGAAATTTTGATTTTCTAGCCAACTGGGACACTTACGCCAAGCTGGGTGACTTAGTCCCAGATCTGGGAAACTACTCTAGAGCTTGTTTCAGCCAAATGGGTATCTTGAATTGTAAAAACCTCTAACAAACATGCACAGTGGGACTTAGTCGCCACTGTTGGTGACTTAGTCCACTTTGGATTTTTTGAAAAGTCAAAAGTGGAATTTGTAGCTCTTGGTCTGCTTTTTCTGTTCCTCCCGGTGTCCAGTTTAGAAACTACCAAATTATTTGGGACTGAAAGAGATTTTTTTGTGTAGATTTTGACCTTGCCAAAAGGGAAATGACTCCAACAATTTTGAAACCTAATCTTCAATCATGTCCAAGCCATCCAAGCACCTAAATCTACAATCACACAAAGGAAAAGAGAGAAAATGTTGATTGTTAGGGATTGGGGGTTTGCCTTGGTCAAACCCCATTTAGGTAATTAAACCAAAATGATGAAATAAGATAGTGAAACATGAAACATGACACAATACAATTAGAAATTTTCCATGATGATAGATCTTGAGTTGTTGCAACAATGGATGAAGAATCTTGCTCTTGAATTCCTTAGAAGTGAGCTTGAATGCTATCTTGAATGCTTAATTCTTGTGTGATTGACTTGAAAATATGGAAGATGAATGGTGATTGAATGAGTGATTGAATTATGAATTAGGGTTTGAAGGTCTCCTTTTATAGAGGAGAGTTAAGTGAATGGCTAGAATAAGGATCATGATCAAGGGTCAAGATTAAATTAGAAAAATAATTTAATCAAGGGTGGAGGTTAATTGAGAGAAGAAATACATGGATAGATAAAGACTCTTGGTGGAAGATAAGATTTGCACAAAAAAAGAGGTTTTTGGAGAAAATTAAATAATAAGGATTATTTAATTTAGGTGGCCAACATAGGAGAAATAAATAAAATATTAATTTTATTTGTTTCAAAAGAAAGGTGAGAACAAATTATATAATTAAATAATTAAAAATAATTATTTAATTGGGGATATAAAGAAAGGATAAATAATTAAATAAATATAGCATTTATTTACTTATAGAGAGAAAAGGCTAATGAATAATTAAATAATTAAAATGATTATTTAATTATAGAAGAAGAGGGAAAATCTAACTTTTGAATTAAAATAATATTTAATTCAAAAGTAGAGAGGAAAGGACCAATAAAAGTCTAGAAAAGTGTGAAAGTCATTTACAATTCTTTACAACACCTTCACAAGACATGCATTTTAGTCAATTTGCAAGGGTCCAAGACCTAATGTGGATGTGTAAAACACCTCACAACACTAAATCTAGGCCTCATTAAATTGATTTAAGTCAATTATTCCCAAATCAAACAAGGTATATACATTTTTGGTGACACATTAAGCCCCACTTTGGATGGGGATGAACCTTTCAAACTCACACTAAAGTAGACATTCAAAGGTCCAATTGGCACCATAGTCTGCAGAATGACAAAGACCAACCAAAGATCAAGACAGGTCAAGCCCAGGATCAATAATCTAAGTCTATACCAACATAAGCACAAAAAGGACACACACAAGGTGTATAATATACAACAAAACAAGATATGTGATCATGCAATGTCAAGAAATAAAATAAAGAAGATCAAGGTAGAAAAGATGTGCTCACTCCGGGGCCACAAAACATCATGTCATCAGTGGGGTGAGTTGTCCCAAAGAAGTGGATTAGTGAGAAAGTCATGCTAGTGTGTCAACTTCCCACCATATAATGAGAAAGTCATGCCAGTGTGTTGGATTCCCATTATACTAACCCTTACCAAAGTTATCCTCGATAAATTTGATAGGCACCTAATGAAAATGATTTTTTGTAAATTTTGAATGTGTCTTGAAAATGTTAAATTTTCTTTGTTCATATAAGGTCTTCTTCTTAGAGAGCATTGTGCCTAATGTCTGGAGACGAGGAACCAAGTCAAAGTGTTAGATTTTTTCCCATGGGATGCCTTGTTTGCATCATGCCATGCCAGTTGATCAAACACTCTTAGATGATATAAAAACCAATGACACCACCAAGAAGAGGACACATTGTGTAAGAAAAAAGAAAAATCACGCCATGAAATTTACAAAAAGATGTCGGCTATGTATGCCCCCACTTTAAAGCGGTTGCTACACCAACATTGTGAGAAATTTCTTTAAAGTAGAAGAAGATAATGAGAGCTTATTTAGAAATCGTGCCAAGTCATATGTTTCTGATAAGCTACGCCATGAATGAGGTAGTATGTCACATGCGAGTCAAGTTAAGGCATGCCATCAACATTCCAAGCTTGTTGTTATATGTTCATGAAAGGTTAACAAGTAGACAAAAGAGACAACAAGTGACATACAAGGAAAAGGATACTTAACCCCTTGCCCCCATTGAGTGCAAGAAAAAGGTGAGCTTGAAATGGATGATGATGTGTTGCTCCCTGTGATGAATGTAAAACATGCAATAGTGAGTACATGTTATAATCCTACAACTATTGCATGGCAAGGAGTAGCAACTAATGTTATTTATTTTTATAAGTAAACAAAGTTTCGGCTTGATATATATTTGATGAGATGTCTATTGCTTTAGGATGTACCAAGGTTAGAGTTTTCTTGGAAGAATCTTGTGTGATAGTATTGATGTTGAGTGAAGGTTTGTTGGATGGGTCAAGTGATAATCACCAAGACCATGATTTGGTGCTTGTGTTTTAGGATCTAGAGGGGCATGGATACCTTGTTTTATAGCATCACATTCTTTCCCATGTTGTTTCATAAGTCTTTCAGGTTTGGGGTTGGCCTTCATTGTATACACTTTGTTATATATGTGAGCAATGCCATTGTAACTCGGTTGGCGCAAAACATTGTTCTTAGGTGGGTAAAGGATGAGTTTAGGTTTGTTTTGAGCTTGTTTCTTGTGTGATGGTGGGTAAAGAACTAGAGGATTCTTAGGATGGCCCATGGGGTATGTAGGAGGTTCATTGATCGAGGGGATCTAATGGACACTTGCACATGCATAACCTTGGTGGTCTTGGTTTGATGTATCCCTAATAAAGGGCAATCTACAATCACATGTTTGTTATCATCTAAGGAAGACTCATTATTTTCTTGCATCATAGTAGTCTCCCTAGGAAGAGAGTTTTTAGGAGAATAATAATCCAAATGGTCTTGACATTCAAGGATTGGTTCTTCCAAAATGTCTTCATAAGTAAGGGAGCTATCCATGGTTGAATTGTCTTGTTCTATGATGTTTTCCCACATAAGATTCTCATGATTCTCATCGATTGGATCATGTAACACAATAATATCTTCTTCACCAATAGGAGAGATATTAGGGGAAGGAAAATTATGATTTTCATGTGCGCCAATGATTGGATCCTCGTGCTCAAATAGTCCCTTCCAAATGTTAGGAACATTATGAAGGAGAGAAATAATGCTAGAAATCTCAATTATTGGATGATCATTCACGATTGTATCCTTATTAACTAAAGAATTTGCACAAGTAGGGGAGGAATTTGGAGATGAATGGAGACCAAGTAAAGTGGTGGCAATGAATTCATCTTGTATTATTATACTATCTTCCCAAGGGGAATGAGGAGAAGAACAAACAATACCTTTGTGATTCTCAATGATTGTACCTTCTTTTTCCAAGATACCTTCGTCACTTAAAGGAGAGGTATCAGGAGAAGTACAATTATGATGATCATGGTTATCTATGTTTGTATTCTCTTCTAACACATCATCCTCACAAATAGGAGAGATAGGAGGGGGTGTAATTTTAAGACAAACATTTGCATTTGCACTCTCTTGTACTAAGAGACTATCATAACTAGGGAATGCATTGTACATGAATGACTAACATGCTTATTAACTAACTTTCACTTTGAAAACTTGGAAATGATAGATACTAACATGTTTGAATAATAGTCTATGCAAATTCAAAATGCAATGTAAAGGGCTAAAAGGAAATGCAATTTTCGGATGATAATTGACTGATTATGCTATGCAACAATGTGGGAATGCAAATTTGAAATTAAGAAATGTATGAAATGAGCCAAATTAAGCTAGATTTGATGAAATGCATACTACAGAAACTCAGCTAACTGATACAGATAGGTAATGGCACCAAAAAAAAGCTTTAAAATAGGGTTTTTAGTTCTGTAAAGGGCAGTTTTAGGGGTGAAAAGGGACTAAGTCGCCCAAGGTGGTGAATTAGTCCTAGTAGGGATTTTTTTAGAATTTTCAAATTTTTTTGATAGATTTTGATATTCTTTGTGCTATATAATGCAGACCTAAGATGCCAATACAAAATTTCAAAAAAAATCAATGATTTAAGACAAAAAGGAAACCTATATGCTACTGTGAAATTTGAAGAACCTAGATACCACCAAAAAACTAATGCAAAATGCAATACAGAAAATTCTAAAGAGAATGATGGACTCCAAATGGAAAAGAAGATATTTGAAAAGGGTTTAGGATGTTCTAAATTTTTGTATGGAATGTCTCTCTTACACTTCTAGGTTTTTCATGAAAAAGGTCAAATCATCCCACAAAAACTGGGAGGTTCACTCAAGACTAATGCTAGTATAGTTTGAAATGCCTAAATGCAAAGAAGCCCGATAAATATAATGAATATTAATGCAAAACTTAAGAAATGTAAGTTGTTTGAAAAAACATTGTAATATGCAAGCATATGATAAATGACCTAGAAATGCAAACAAAATTAAGCTGAAGGTTACGAAACAGAGTGTGTACACTTGGAGGATGAAAAATGATGGCATGAAGGTCTACAAATGTCTCTGAAATTATGGAAATTCTAATTTTCTAGCCAACTGGGACACTTATGCAAAGCTGGGCGACGTAGTCCTAGATCTGGGAAACTGCTCTAGAGTTTGTTTCAGCCAAATGGGTATCCTAAACTGCAAAAACCTCTGACAAACATGCACAGTGGGACTAATTCACCATTGTTGGAAACTTAGTCCACTTTGGCTTTTCTAAAAATTTAAAAGTGGAATCTGTAGCTCTTGGTCTACTCTTTTTGTTCCTCTTGGTGTCTGGTTTGGAAACTGCCAAATTCAGGCCTGAAAGTGATTTTTTGTGTGTAGATTTTAACCTTTCCAAAATGAATCAACAAGTTTGAGAGCCTAATATTAATCATTTTCCAAATACATCAGCACCTAAACACAATCACACAAAGGAAAAGAAAATGTTGATTGTTGGGGATGAGAGTTTGCCTTGAATTGAAACCTCATTGATACGAGAACTCCCCTTACAATCCTAAAACTCACAAATAATAGATGTGGCACAAACAAAATGCAAAGAAGGAAATCAAATATTTTCTATTATCACTAAATGAAATGAAATTACAACATTATATTTTCATCACATGGGCTTTTGATTACATGGTGCATGTGGAACCTACATCTCATTGCTCTCATCCCTTTGTAGTCCCCTTTTCTTTATTTGGAAGGTGTAGCCACCTAGAATCTTTGCAGATGTGTAACCCTAGAATCTTACGGAAGTCTAATTTACGTCAGGAAGATATTTTGAAATTTTACTAATTTTGGTATTACAACCCATAGGGTCTCATAACTTTGATCAAGATCATGATTTTCTATTAGAATACCTTTTGAAGGTCTTGAAATATTATTGCCATTCAATTTCTTTGCCTGTATTTTAGGCCCATTGAGACCTCTAAGTGCCGCAAATTGACAGAAGATTTACTAGGATTTTTAATTAAAAATTTTAATGTCTCCTCAAATGACAAATAATTATTGAACCTTTGATTTCTTCACCATTGACACAATTTACCGGTGACAAGGAGGTCAATCTTGAGTTTGTGTCAAGCGTGCATAAATACGACACAGAAATAGTAACCCTACCAAATTTAGCCCTTATTGAAAAGAAACAACATTTTTTTTTGGGTGATGCAAGATTGCTCTTACACCCTGGATGCTCTTGCATCACCCATTTAGGTAATTAAACCAAAATGATGAAATAAGATAATGAAACATGAAACATGACACAAATCAATTAGAAACTTGCCATGATGATAGATCTTGAGTTACTGCAACAATGGATGAAGAATCTTGCTCTTGATTGCCTTAGAAGTGAACTTGAATGCTATCTTGAATGCTTAATTCTTACTTGCTTGACTTGACAATATGAATGAATGATGAATGGTGATTGAATGAGTGATTGAATTATGAATTAGGGTTTAAAGGTCTCCTTTTATAGAGGAGAGTTAAGTGAATGGCTAGAATAAAGATCATGATCAAGGGTTAAGATTAAATTAGAAAATAATTTAATCAAGGGTGGAGGTTAATTGAGAGAAGAAATACATGGATAGATAAAGACTTGTGGTGGAAGATAAGTTTGACACAAAAAAAAGGTTGTTAGAGAAAATTAAATAATAAAGATTATTTAATTTAGGTGGCCAACATAGGAGAAATAAATAAAATATTAATTTTATTTATTTCAAAAGAAAGGTGAGAACAAATTATATAATTAAATAATTAAAAATAATTATTTAATTGGGGAGATAAAGAAAGGATACATAATTAAATAAATATAACATTTATTTACTTATAGAGAGAAAAGGCTAATGAATAATTAAATAATTAAAATAATTATTTAATTATAGAAGAAGAGGGAAAAGCTAACTTTTGAATTAAAATAATATTTAATTCAAAAGTAGAGAGGAAAAAAAAGGACAATAAAGTCTGAAAAGTGTGAAAGTCATTTACAATTCTTTACAACGCCTTCACAAGACATACATTTTATTCAATTTGCAAGGGTTCAAGACCTAATGTGGATGTGAAAATCACCTCACAACACTAAATCAAGGCCTCATTAAGTCCAATTTATTATCAATTATGCCCAAATTAAGCAAGGTATACATTTTTTGGCGACACACCTATATATATACATATATATATGTATATGTATGTGATTGTTACTACGAAATATGAATATGGTATCACTGGTTTTCATTTCAAAGATATTCTGCCATGCAATTGTATTATTTTGTTCTTCCATGCACAATAGTTATGTCCGCGAAATGCTTTTTTTTATTTCATTGTTACTACCAAACATGGAAACGAAAACAAGTTAAAACAAGTTAACCCATTTTCATATTTGGTAATAACAAAAAAATATTAAAGGCAGAGGAAAATTTTATATATATTTAATTTTTTATGTATATATATGTGATTGCTACTATGAAATATGGAAAGGGTTAGACTAGTTCCTAGTTACTGGGTTTTCTGCAATACATTTCTACTTGTGTACTCGTCATTACAAAACTTTAACTCTACAATTTTCTTTTCATATTGGTTTTCTTTTAATGTATGTATGTATGGTTCATATATTTATGTACACATGTATATATACATGTATACATATATGTATGCATATATGCATACATATATGCATAATATTGGTTTTCTTTTAATGTATGTATGTATGGTTCATATATTTATGTACACATGTATATATACATGTATACATATATGTATGCATATATGCATATATATATATGTATGCATATATGTATTCATATATGCAGATATATATATATGTATTAATGCATATAAATATATATATATATGTATATATATATATGTACACATATGAATTCATATAATCAGTTCATATATATATATGTACACATATTAATTCATATATATAGTTCATATATATATATATACATGTATACATATATGTGGATATATATGTATGCATATATGTATATGCATATGTATACATATGTATATATATGTATACATATATGTATATATCCTACTTTCCCAGCAACACAACACTCATGGAAAATCAATTATTCACATGTGTCCCATTAGTCGAATTACAACACACAACTATAGTTGCCTTCTCCTCTTTTGCCACATGCAACCACTAAAAAACAATGTGTTAAGGCCACTATAATTGCCTGAGAAGCAAACAAGGATTGCACACCATGAATACACACAATCTTTGCAATTGAAGGCATCAAAACAAGTTTTCAAATTTGAGAAATGACACAAATTAAAGAATCCATACCAAACTAGCATTGAACATATAAAGAGATTTACAAATTCAAAAATGCATTTCTGAATCTTTTCCAATTTCCATTTACCACGTCTCACTTTCATATTCATATCTACATGGAGGTAGTGGAGGCAAGAGCATAAGCAATAGCAACATTACACTATAAAGTTATAGGTATTCTACTGCTATTAATTCTTTATGCCTTTGAATTCCAATCTATTGTATGCTATGCAAAGTGGGATAGGGGGTGGGTTCGATCGGATTTGATGGTGGGACAGTCTTGGCTCTTAGTTGTTCTCGTGGAATTGTATCTATGAAAATATTGGCGGTGATATAATGAAAGTGGTGATATTTAAGGAGAGTGTGGGTTATACAAATTTTATATTTTGGCTGCATGTTTTAATGCTACATGCCATTAACAAGCAATATGTGTACATATATGTATACATATTTGTATGCATATATATATATATGTATGCATATGTGTATGCATGTTTTAATGCTACGGGTCGTTAACAATCAATATGACTTGTATGTTTGTGGTATCAGATGTGCTTTAAATATTCTATGACATGTAAGACTACGAATAACTATTTGTGTTTGAGACAAATATAAACCGATTATAATACAATTTTGATGGTATAGTGATTTGAGTACCCTTGTTGACTTTGTGGGTGAAAACTATTTTACAATTGCATATTAAGGCGATCCTATACACCCTATGTTTGGAGGTCATGTAAAGCAGGGTGGAGGTTCTCCAACCAATCACAATTCAATCAACCTTGAACAATCTTTCCACTTTGAAAACCCTAACTTGGTGTTTTCTCACAATTTCCTCATATTGCTTTGTAGCACTCAAAATAGTGAATTTTGACCATATCTTTTAGAGAAGGCCTCAAACCCATGAATTAATTACCATTTGGAATACCCTTTATGCTCTCCTTTAACATATCATATTTGTGCATAGCCTTGTTTTGTAACATCACCTCCTAAAATTTACTGCTACACTATCCTTAATGTTAGGGTTAGAAGGCATATATCTAACAGTTAAATGCATATTTGATCAATAAAATAGAGAAATAAAACACACAAAAAATTATAGTAGAAACAAGACAACACAAAGAATTTAACGTGGTTCACCCAATCTGGGCTATATCCACAAAAACCGTAGCCATCCAATGATTTTATTATCCAGTGCAAAACATATTACAATCTAGCAAATAATCATCTTTTTCTACATACTATAACCCCCATCCCAACCCCTTATAACAAGCTTTTTAGAAGCTTCCAGAATTAGGGTTTTACAAAGTCGAGGATACATGCCAGGGTGTACAGTATAGCATGATCAGTTGCCACATACCAACAATCTCCCACTTGTAGACTGATCAGGCTCCACACCAACACAATCTCCCACTTGGAGACTGATTAGGCTCCACACCAACACAATCTCCCACTTGGTGACTAATCCTGGATGACATTGTTGCACTTACAACTCCCACTGGAATTAAGTACCTTGGACCCTGCTGCTATGTTATACCTGAATTCAACCTTGAAGGCCAATCGAAGCTGAAGAGGAGCTCAGCTTCTCCCTTGTCACCACCTTCATAAACATATCCACTGGATTGGCATTTGTATGTATCTTGTCCAACTTGACTTGTCCATCCTCCAACATTGACCGAATTCAAGTGGGAAGGCTCTATCCTAAAACTCCCTAAATCCACATCACAAAAGAAATTATCTTCTCTTGAGCAACATAATCCACAATCTTATTCATCCTTGGTTCTCTATATAACTTGACCTCTTCACCATTGACTGGTATTGTGGCATAGGACAAGTCAAATTGTAAATTTCCTCCATCTATTGCAGTCCATTGTCTTGAAAAAAGCATTCCAAAATGAGGAGGTGTATCAATCACAGTTATGTCAATATTATAAGTTTCTTGTGGATAAGCAACCGACTTCACCTCTACATCTCTCATAATTCCTATCACCGAGACACACCTACTGTCCATAGCATAGCATTTTCCACCAGTAGTGTCTACCCACATGCCAAGTTGTTTCATAACCCCTACTGACATGATATTGATAAGAACACCTGAATCTATCATACAATTCCTTACCAGCTTATTATTTATGAGTAATGTAGTAAAGAATGGATCAAGTTGTGGAGGATTTATCAATGCATCAGCTAGATAAACCTCAAGAACCTTTACCTTTTCCTGCTTATTAGTGATTTTCTTGTTCTCAGAGTTTATGCTTTTATCATTTTCATTAGATATTAATTGAATAACACTATCCTTATACTCTTTTATCTTCATCATTTCTAATAATGGCACAGACATTTTTACCTGAGACAAGGCCAGTGTGAAGTCGAAAGATGTATTTTCTGTCTTGGTTGTATTCTTTTGCTCTAGTGGATCTTCTTTGTTCCCCTCTTTCTCTCTTTTGTTTGTGTCATTAGGCTTTTGTTTATCTTTGTGTAACTCTTTGCTTTCTTCTTTCTGAACATGTTTTTTCTCATTCTTATCAGACTGCCTATTTTTTGTCCTTTTTGGTGCTCCCTGCGTTGCTCCTTTATCTTTCACAAATATCCCTCTTGGAACACAACCTTCTGTGTTTACTGTTCTATTTTTGAGCCTATAGTTAATTTTTTCTTGCTCCACTGCAACAATAGTTAACTCTTTTATCTCCTCTTCAGTAGGCCTCCTTATTCTACATTCACTTGACTGAGATAGTATATAGGGGTATGATTCATCATCACTTTTGTCATAATTAGAAAAGACTTGTTGTTCTGCCATATGGACATTGTACCTCCAGTTATCAACATCATACTTGTAGCCCTCTTCTTCTAAAGATGAATATTCCTACTCAATTGGATGGAGGGTGTGAGAGGTTAAATATATTGTATGGTCCTCTTCTTCGTTGTCCATCGACATTTCTTCTCCTTGTATTGAATGGGCTACAACACAATGATTAGGGGAATGTGGCAGGTTGCAAATTTGACACCAAGGATTATTGTTAACCATGTATTCTCCTCTCTTCTTCAAGGGATCAAGAGTTTCCTTATTCTTTGGCTTGTTAATTATGGGCTTTCCATCCTTCCAATTTGTGTTGTATGGCATATCATGTAGCTTTTGTCTTTCATTCCTATATGTGTTCTCTTGTCTATTATGAGGATTGTTAAAATTTTGGGGAACCCTGAGACTATCTCTTTTACCAGTCATCCCCGCAGCCTTTCTATTGTTTCAATAGTCAATGCTATTTTTTGAGCTTCATCTAAATTTCTAGGGCACCTATTTCTAAGCTCATATCCTATCTTTGGATCAAATTCTTTTAGATAAATACTTAATGCTGCAGGGTCTGCTAATTTAGACCCAAGTGGTATCTTATTATGTAATTTGGAGAACCTCTGGTTGAAGTCATAAACTGAATCATTTTGATATTTCTGGATGCTTATCAATTCATACAAGGAAAAATCTGGTGCACACTAATTTCCATACTGCTTAAGGAATTGATCATAAAACTCTTGAATGGAAGCAATATAAGTTGTTGGTAAACTGTTAAACCAATCTCTAGCTTCTTCAAATAATGACATCATAAATAGCCTCATCTGTACATCTTCATACTGCATATCCGGATCTTGAATAAAAGCATTAAAATTCCTTAAGTGTTCCTCAGCTGTGACTGCACTACTTCCTGTAAATTTTGGGACAAGACCTCTCCATTTGCTATCCATAGGGTAAGGAGATATTTGGAATCCTACTAAGTCAAATTGTATGATCATAGTTGTGTAGTGTTGAGGAGGTGGGTTCTGAGGATGCCGATATTGGTATAATGTATTATTGTATTGTGCATGGGGTGGTGGCATATATTGTTGGTCAGGGGGTGGCTGAGCATTTGGGTGTTGTGATGGATTTTTAGGTGGAGCATTTGATGGTTTGTATTGATTCCCGGATGGATTTTGCGGCGATTTTGGTGGATTTGAAGGTCCTACATTATTATTCCCTTTCCTATGAGGTGGTATATATTTAGGGAGGTTAGCTATTCGAGCATCAAATTAGGCTCTTTGCAGCTTCAAATCCTGGAGTTCTTTTATCACTTGGAGCCTCTGTTCATATTCTACTTTCTTTCTTTCCATTTCTTGTCTTTCATATTCCAACTGTGCATTTAATTCTTCTTGAGTCATATATTCATAATTTTCTTCAGAGGCTACATTATCAACATGCTCATTTTGATTCCCTTTGAGTAATGCCATTTTGTGATCATGTTCATGTTGTCTCCCGATTCTTTTAACCTCCAATCCAACCCTAAATTCTTCATCTTTCTTAGGATCTAAGTTCTCCAAATGAGCTATTTTCATTTGTCAATGTATCATAGTGATTATACGTCTCAAAGTGTGGTTTTGATGTTTTATCCTTATTTTTAATGCACATCTCATCAGACACCTTCTTACCTTTATTATTCTTATGTATCCATTTACTATTGTCACTAGGGCCTTCTTTATATAGGGACCTTCTGCCATGCATGTTGTGAACTATTGTGATGGTCTAAATGATAAGGTTTGTCCTTTCTGATGTGTACTTTATTTTATCAGTCCCAATTCACTTATTCCTTCAAAGTTGCCATTTACTTTTAGAGAAGTGAGAAAATTTTATAAATGCTTGTTCCTAGCAGAGTCTTAGGTAAGGTATTGACTCTATGATGAAGGCTTGGATTCAGATTTGATTCCCTAGCAGAGTTTCCAATATGTTAGTTCTCAAAAAAGCTAGTTGTAAAACCATAAGAGGTTGCCAAGCTCTTGGTACGTTTCAGGCTAACGAACAAGGCCAAATGGTGTACTTGAACCTTCTTCTCTTCAGGATCTACCAGACCTAGGTGGGTGTACCTATTTAAATGAAGCAAATTTAAACTATGTGTTTCCTACTTGAGCAATCTATCCACAATGAAAATTGGGAGTGGAGAGATGTAAGCCTAATTTGGTATAAATTGTATAAGCAATATCAAGATGAAGTTTATTAATATATTTAGTTAACAGATGTAAGGTTTTGAATTTTTTTTTGATGAAACTAAATAATGAAATGTATGAGACCAGTGCCTTGTTGGGTATACAGAGTCAAATGAAAGTCTAAGATGAGGGGATTGTATTTGGCAATAACTCTAACTATTTGGCACACTAATATTAGTTTATAACTTGTATAAACATGCAAGAATGCAATTACCAAGTTCTTCTTATCGATCCAAATGACCTTTTCCAGATTACTATGATTAATTAAAAGAATTTAATCCTTCCTTGAAGGAGTCAGTTAACTGAACCACACAAGAACAAAAAATGTGCCTTGATAAATTGAAAATATCCTTGATATAACAATTTAAATAATAAAGAAATGTCAATCTTGGAGACAACCTGATAATATTTTTTAATTAATTCAACAAACAATTAATACCAATATGACGCCGCAAAATCAGAGATATTTCATTAACTTCTTCAAAATTGTGCTTGCAACATGGTCTTTTGAAATGCAAACATCATGACAGCCTTCTGCTATCTATCTATCCCTATTCGCCTATTTCTTTCTCCTATCTCTAATGAATTATTTTGGTCTTGGTCTCTCTTATATATATGAGAGGCAACAAGCTTTAGACCAAAGGACATGTCTTTTGATAACAAAACATAATTTTGAAATTAAACACAACTAAAGAAACTTAATCATAAATATGTGTATCAATCCATTAATCTCCGAGTAAAAACTTGTGGTCACCTAAGACCTGTTCAAAGCTTTTACTGTATGATACTTCCTCTTCATGATGTAGCTGATCAATGTTCTTCAGAGCCCAAAAATTTTTCTTGCCACTTATTAATTGTCAAGTCGCTTAGCCATTTGAATTATTGTACAGTTGTGAAATTTGTAAGATGACTCTTGCATCTGTTATCCAGGAGGTTTCTGACATCCACCATGAACTTTGTATATCTACTATTTAGCATGACGATCCCATCGAGCAAAGAAGGGAACTTGTTGAGATTGATCTCCCCATCATCTTGTATATGTGCCAAGCATTTAGGAATCATTTGATCGAATTCTTCTCTCCATTCATCTATATCTTTCAATTGATTGTCATCTTTGATGATTGTTGGGATGAAGAGGTATTTGATGGATTCAAATGTACTCTTCCTACTTTCCACTTTCTTCCTTATATCCACCAGATACTTATACTCCTCGATCACACCTTTTAGCATCTCTTGTGTAGGTTTAAGCCTTGATGGGGCCTCTGGATCCCTGTGTGTAGCTTTGCATTGTGCCATAGAAAAATGGCCCCTTGTCATTTTCATGGCCTTTTAGGTCTTGTTTCATGGTGTTGGAACTATGTTGCTCTAATTTTATGTTGTATCATGGCTTGAACATTCTTATTTAGGTACTAAAACTCAAAGAACAATATCTTGTGAAGGTTTTGTAAGACATTTCTACATTCTTCTAGACTTTGTTTAATACAATTCACCTAAAAATCACCTCTTTTCTCATCATCAAGTTCTATATTGAAGTTTTGTAAAGTCTTGTAACAAGCCTTTATGCTTTTCTAGGAACATCTTCACTAATTACACCTTTCTCATGCTTTATTTTGCCACTTTATGCCCTCATATGCTTAATTAAGTGTATTTTTGCATATTATCCCGACAAATAACATTAAATACAACATTATTCCCGACACTTGTTTTTAGGTCCTAGGTGAGACCCATTCGCCATGGGTGGCGAATGAGTCCCCCTTGGCCCCAAATTCAAAATATTTCAAATTTCCTTTCAGGATTTTATTAAAAATCACTCGATGTCGGCCCGTGATGAGGTATGAATGAATAGTAAGGCACAAGAATTGTTTAAATAAGTGATTTTCACCTCATTTTATAGCTCCTCACTTAAATATTCAATCTCCTAAGACATTCAAGCATTCAAGAATTTTTACATCATCAATTGAAGCACTTTTCAAGCACTTGGAAGTAGCCATTGGCATTACTTCAGACTTACAAGATCAAGGATTTGGTGAGTTAATAGCATTTTCATGTTGTTCATTTATCATTTCCTTTTCATTTCATTTATTTCTACTGGTTTTGATTACTAAAGTGGGTTTTGACCAAGGAAAACCCCTATTTGCTAACCCTCCAACATTTTTCCTCTTTGCATGTGTATTTGTAGCCTTTGTTTTATAGATTTGACAAGTTTAAAGGTGTTGAAAAGTGGAAATCAAGTCAACTAGGTTCTTCAAGTCAACATATCATCATTTCAAGCATGTTGAGTGTTTTCTGTCCATTTCCTACAAAATTGACTTCGGCAACCCGACATTCAGACATTCCCAAATCTGGTGTTGCAGAGTTGCTGCCTAATTTTCTAGAAATCTAGGAGTGGACTGATTCACCACCCTTGGTGAATGAGTCCCACCTAAGACCTGAAAAATTGTATTTTGTCAGATTTTGGATCCTGACTGTCAGAAATCAGTTCCCGACACTTTTTCATCAGTAGGAGGACTGATTTGCCACCCTGGGTGAATGAGTCCCACTGTGAAAAATAAATAAATTTCATCAGCATCCCAGACACTCTAGATAGCTCATATTTCATCCAAGTGCACTCAGATTCATCCCTGTATATTCTGTTCTGCATAATTTCTTCATCTTCATAGTCATTTGCATATCACAATGTGTTTTCAAACATAGTTTAAATTGTACTTTTGCATTCATTTTAAGTTCATTTTAATTAGTCCATTGCATTTATTTAAGTTCATTTATATCACATCACATAGCACACATCCTAATTTGAGTGTTACATAAGTATTTTGGGACCTAGATCTCTCTTGTTTTAGGTGAAAGACCCTAGAAGTGTAAGAGCCAGCATTTAGGTTCCCAAAATTTGTCACAGTTTGGTGAACCCAAATTTTGAACATTTTAAAACTTTTGATTGCATTCATATCTTGCATCCTAGTTTTTATTTGCAGTAGCATTCAATTAGGGCATTGATTTGTTATTGCATTCTACGACCTTTCATTTTGCATTAGTGAAATATTCATTTAGTATTCATTTTTTCATTCAATTTCATTGAAAAAAGTAAAAATATACATTTTGCATCTGTAATTGCATTCTATAGACCATTTAAATCATTCTTAAAATTCTAAAAAACACAAAAAAATTGCATCCTGGGACTCATTTGCCACCTAGGGCGAACCAGTCCCTCTACACTTTTTAGACAATAGTTTTGTGCTTTTTTTGGCATTTTCCTGCATTTATGTTTACTATATTTGCATCTCTTTTATAGTTAGTATATTTTTTGTTATTTGCATTTCAAATTCTTAGATTAGCTTGCATTTCCATTCACCCTTCCTTTGTGGTCCTTGCATGAGTGTTTGGTGTCCCGTTGATAATACTTTAGTGAGAAGAAGTTCTAGACTCATGGCATCCCACAATAGTACTTTCGTTGTGGACCTTGGGATCTCATGAGATCCTACTCCTAGTATGGAAAATGGTGCATTAGGCCTTGACAATGCCACTTCCATGCCTTCATCTTTCGATCTTATGCATATTGACAACCAAAACAAATCCCTCCTGCAAGAAAAGGTCATTATTATTCAAGAGGATTTTGCGCATTTACAACAAGATTTGTCACTTGAAAACATTTCCATGACTGCTATCCCTGCTATTGAGAACCTTCATCGCTTAATTGAGAGTGATAATGGCTTGCAAGTGTTGAAACAGATTGCCGATATTTACAATAAACATGCCTCTTCAAATACCCAATCCGCAAACATTCCTATAAGCCAAGGAACATCTCAAGTTCCTCCTCCTTCAACTATAGCTTCCATACCAACTTACACCAATCCACAAGTCCACACAACTATGCATCAACCTAATTATGTGGCTACTTATTTCCCGATTTCCACTAGCATTCCTACTTCTTTTGTGGCATCGCAAGCTCCTTCCACCACTTTCACACCCCTTAGCATTCCTTTCACCTCCCCTAACATCACTTATACTCCATCAACATTTTACCTTCCACCTCAACCTACTTATCCTGACTCTTTTATTACACAAATCCTTAACACTGTTTCATCTATGCAACATCAACTTTCCACCATTAGTCAAGGTCAAGCCACTCCACCTACATATCTTGTTTGCATCAGCCCCTTATCATTAGAAATATTACGTACCATGATGCCACAAGGGGTAGAAATGTAGAGGTTTGAGAAATATGGATGAAAAGGAGATCCTATCAACCATGTCAATGCTTATACCTCTTTGTGTAGTGACTTCGTCCTTGATGATAAAATTTTAGCTAAACTGTTTCCAAGAACTTTCAAAGATACTGCTTTAGAATGGTTTTCCAACTTGCCCAATTATTCTATCCATTCATTTAATGAATTGGTGGAAGCTTTCATTAGTCACTTTCAAGTGCATATGACACCTAAAAATACAATGGCCGACCTTATGAGATGCAAACAACACACATATGAAAAGGTGACAAATTTCATCTCCTGTTATCAATCCTTATACACTCAAGTTGATGTCAAAATTATAGATGCACATCTGCAAAAGATGTTTATTGAGAATTTGCACACCAACCTTCAAGATAAACTTACCATGATGAAATTACCTTCATTCATGCATTTATGCACAACCTTATGCGATTATCAAAATTTGGTTTCAAGTCATGAGTCAAAATCCACTTCTAACCGAGTTGACAAACCTGAACATAACAATCAAAACCACAACACACAAAATTTCTGCAAACCTAACCGAGGATTTTTATAGTTTAATCCACCTCCTTCACCCCAACTACAACCAACTCAATAAGTTCAAAATTCAATGGCTGCTACTAAGACAACCTTACCTTATTCTTATGGCGATTTGAATAGACACTTCACCCCTTTACCTGACACCCTCCACCATACAATGAACCAATTAATTAAAAAACGAATGCTCACCTTACCACCTATTCGACCACTTGATCCTAATCAACCCTTACCACCTACCTTCAAACCTAATGCTTATTGCCATTTTCATTGTCAAAATGGCCATGGCACCAAACATTGCAAGCATCTTAAACATTTAGTTCAAGACCTCATTGATTTGAGTGAAATGACCATTATGGGTGTTAATGATCAAGGCAATAAGTCCATAGCACCCACTAACCAAAATTTGCAAATCTTCACCAACCCTATGCCTAAACACACCACCTCATTTGTTAAGGTTAGTGAACCTTCAAAGCCTGATGTAATGACTATTGATACACACAACGAACAACCCGATACACCTACTATTGTTTCCCAAGCTAGTCCTATGGATCAACATGTAGCTACGATAGACGTTATCCCTCGCAAGGGCCAAACCACTAAATCTTTTGATATTACTTTTTCTGCTAAAGACATAATACAAAAGCTTCCTAATGGTCCTCTCTACATAGTTGGTAGAATCTATGATAAACCTACTAATGGGATATTAATAGATCCCACTTGTGGTGAGAATGTGATCACAAAAGAATTTCTATTATTACATGATCTATATCAAGATGACTATAATACACCAATTGCATGGATTAAAACACATAATGGTTTTGCATGCCCCACGATTGGATCAATCGTGCTACCTTTACAAATAGGACCTAAGACTTTGGAGGTAACATTTTCCATTATTCCGTAATATGACCAATTTCGTTTATGGTTAGGCCTTCCTTGGCTTTGCTCAATGAAAGCGGTCCCATCAATTGTTCATAAGTGCTTGAAGTTTCCACATGGCAATGAGGTATTCACCATACACCATAGTGGCTTTAATCCTTTATCTTCCAAAGGTAAATTTTCATTAGAAGCCTTTTGGCCTAAACCCATGGAACCTATCACCCCTCATAAGGACTTCTTTTACATTGCTTATCAAAAGTTTAAAGCCAAAAAAATTGCTGAATTATCTCTTCGTAACACATCTCTGTCCACCTCCACTCATCCTATCCTTGATGAAACTATGATTACAACTGCATCCAATATTGAAAAAACCATCGAACCTTCTAAACAATCTCCTCTTGACACTTCCCAACCATCATTTAAATGACCAAGAGAAAATGAAATAACTCATGACCTACCTCCTCATATCAAACAAGTGTATAAAGTGAAAGAGGAAGTGGTTGATCCATCCTCTTTAGTTTCTCTTGCTCTTCCCCCTTCGAAAGTGGAAGAACCTATGATGACTCAATCTTCTCTTACACCTCAACAACTCCAATACATAATTAAACGAAACTATGGTGCTCGGGAACGTCAACGTCACCATCGTCTCCTAGCTCGTCAATCTCATGCGGAAGACGATCAAGACAATCAACCTCCACCCTTGATAGAAGTAATAGATGACCACCTTCCCTCTCTTGATCTGCCACATGATAGTTCAACCCAACAATTGTAACAAAACAAACCCATCCAACAACCAACACTCTTGATACATCCATCCTTAGAAATCACCCTTCGTGCTCTCGTCGTTATTAATCTTGATGATGATGATGAAGATGCGACGATCGCTAAAATAGACGAAGAAATACACAATGGTTTGAACTCTTTATTTTCATCTACAATGAGCTTAAATGATACGTCCTTTCCACCAAGTGAAGAACTTGGTACAACTCTTAGTTCGACACTTGCGATTCCTCCTTTAGACAGTCAACCACCTTTGCATTACATTGAACATGACTAGGAGGCAGATGACTTGATGGATGACTTGCATTTTCCTAGCTAGCCTTTTATCTTTTCCTTGAACTTTATTTACTTTTTCTTTTCATGTGCGGATCATGTTCCCTCGTATCATGTGTTTGACGTTTTCTCTCTTTGTACACTTCTTCTATCTCTATCTTTATTCTTCTATTCATTGTGCTTTGTTTTGTGTTTTCCTTTTGGGGATGACGCAAAGCGTATAGATGCCCTATGTCTCTTCTATGTTGACCCAGATGGTCCTTGTCTCTTTTTCATTTTTGGTTTAATTTTTCCTTTTGGGGATGACTCAAAGCGTAGAGACGCCCTATGTCTCTTCCATGTTGACCCAAACTGTCCTTGTCTCTTTTTCATTTTTGTTTTGTGTTTTCCTTTTGGGGATGACGCAAAGCGTAGAGACACCCTATGTATCTTTCATGTTGACCCAAATGGTCCTTTTTCTTTTGTCTTTTCTTGTGTTTTTCCTTATGGGGATGACGCAAGGCATTGAGACTGAAATGTATCCTTCATGTTGACCCAAAAGCTTTTTCATTTTCTTTCTTCTCGCTTGTGTTTTCCTTTTGGGGATGATGCAAAGCATTGAGACCACAATATATCTTCCATGTTGACTCGAAATGAACTTTCTTTTTCCTTTGTTTTCAATCTCTTTGTGTCATTCTTCCAGTTCTATATGTATTTGGGGAATGATAACAGTTCCACGCTCTTTCATAACAACATTGCAACAACGAACATACTGACCCCAAATCCATAGATCCCTTATGTGTTTGGTGTATTTTCTTTTCTGGGGGGCAACTCCCTTTCTTTTTTTTTCCTTGACATGACACAACCTACCCTCAAAACATATGACTTGGCATAGAGCTTTCCAGGTTGGATCTCATGTCTTGTTTTCTTTTTTGCATTTTCTTTTCTTCTTTACTTTCAAGTAATTGCTCACAAAACGATGTGTAGCAATTCCTTTAAAG
>VDFB02077396.1:0-30195 GCA_007258455.2 Sequoia sempervirens
GAAGTGTTGTAAAGCCTTGTAACAAAATTTCATGCTTTTCTAGGCATAATTTCATTATTTACACCTTTCTTATGCTTTATTTGACCCCTTTATGCCCTTATAAGCTTTAATTAAGTGTATTTTTGAATGTAAACACAACAAATAACATTAAATGTGACTTAATTCCCAACACCTACTTTCAGGCTTGACGTGGAAGCCATTCACCATGGGTGGAAAATGAGTCCCCCTCGGCTCCAAATTCAAAAAAATTCAAATTTCCTTTCGAGTTTTTATTCAAAATCACTTGATGTCGGCCTGTGATGAAGTATGAACAGGTTACTAAGACATAAGAATGTATAAATAAGTGTTCTACATCCATTCTAACCACTTATCGACATCAATTCATCAAGTTCACTTATTCACTCATTCACTCAAGCATTCAAGAACTTTACATAATCAATTCAAGCATAAATCAAGCATTTTGGAGCATCCATTGACATCACTTTATATTTTCTTCAAGGGTTTGGTAAGTTGATAGAATTTGCATGTTATTTGTTTATCATTCTCTTTCTTTTCATTATTTCCTTAAGAGTTTGATTACCAAAGTGGGGTTTGACCAAGGCAAACCCATATTTTCTAACCCTCAACCATTTTTCCCCTCTTGCATGTGTGTTTGCAAACTTTTGTCTGTTGATTTAACAAGCATTTATGTTTTGAAGAGTGGTCAATAAGTCAACAAGGTGCTTCAAGTCAAATCAACCACATTTCAAGATTGGAGAAGGTATTATGTTCGTTTCCTATAGAATTGACTTTGGCGACCCGACAAGTAGGCATCCTCAGATTTGGTGTTGCAAAATTGTCTCCTGATTTTTCAAAATTTTGGGAGAGGACTGATTCACCACTAGTGGTGAATGAGTCCCAGTTTAAGGTTGGAAATATAAGTTTTTTCAGATTCTGGATCTCGACACTCAGAAACCTATTCCTGATAGTTTTCATTAGAAGCATGACTAATTCACCACCCTGGGTGAATGAGTCCCATTGGTGAATTTCTATGATTCTAGATAGCATTCAAAAGATTCAAAATTCCTCAATATCTGCCTAGGTACACTCTGATTCTACCCATTTCCTTTTTCTTTTGCATTTGTTCATTCATAGTTCATGTTTGCATATCACATTATGTTTTCCAACATTGCATAATTCTTAGATTTTGCATACATAATCAGTCATTTAGATCACTTAATTACACTTAATTGATCTCATTTCATCTAAACAACATTGCATAATTTGAGTGAACCTAGCTAGCATTTTTGGCCTACCTCTCTCCTTTTAGGTGAAAAACCCTAGAAGAGTTAGAAAGGTTTAAGGAGCCAAAAATCTATGGTTCATTTTGGTGAACCTACATTATTGAGCAGTTTGCATTTCTAATTTCATTTACATATTGCATCCTAGATTACACTTGCATCAACATTCAATTAGGGTATTGTTTGGTTTTTCCATTATAGGGTTTCTTAAATTGCATAAGTGAAACATTCATTTAGATTTCATTTGTGCATTGCATATAATTGAAAAACTTGAAAAATTTGCATCTGCATCCTTCATGGCAATCTAAACAACATTAGAATCAAATTAAATTTTCTTAAAAACACAAAAAAATCCCATATTGGGACTCATTCGCCACCCTAGGCAAATTAGTCCCCTTGCACTTTTTAAACATTTTCTGGCATTTTCCTCCATTTTTGTTTTCTCTATTTACTTCTCTATTTCAGTTAGTAGATTTTATGTTATTTACATTTTTCCATCCTAGATTTCATTGCATTTACATTCACCCCATCTTTTGTGGTACTTGTATGAGTGTTTGGTGCCCCATTGATAATGCTTTAGTGAGATGAAATTCTAGACTCATGGCCTCCCGTGATAGTATTTTGGTTGCGGACCTTGGGATATCAAGAGCTCCTACTCCTAGTATGGACAATGGTGCATTAGGCATCAACAATACCACTTCTATGCCTTCACCTTTCCATCCAATGAATGTTGACACACAAACAACTCCATCCCGCAAGAAAATTTCTTTAATATTCATGAGGATTTTGCACACTTACAACAAGACTTCTCCCTTGAAAACATTTCAACCACTGCCATACCCGCAATAGAAAACCTTCATCATTTGATTGAAAGTGATGATGGCTTACAAGTAATGAAAATAGTTGATGATATTTACAATAAACACGCCTCTTCCAATTCCCAATCCGCAAACATGCTTGTAAGCCAAGGAGGGACTCACGTTCCTCCCCCTTCAACCATAGCATCCATACCAATTTATACCACTTCTCAGGTTACAAAAACTATGCAATAGGTTAGTTATGTGGCTCCTTTTGCAATTCCAACTAGCATTCCTAGTTCTCTTGTGGCATCACAAGTCCCCTCCACCACCTTCACCCCTCTTAGTGTTCCTCTCACTTCCCCTAACATTTCCTACACTCCACCATTTTCTCTTCCACCTCAAACCACTTACCCTAACCCGATCATTACACAACTCCTTAGCATAGTCTCATCCATACAATGAAATATTTCCACTATTAGCCAAGGTCAAAACGCTCCACCCACATATCATGTTTGTAGCAGCCCCTTATCCCTAGAAATATTATGAACCCCGATGCCACAAGGGATAGAAATGCCTAGATTTGAGAAATATAGAGGTAAAAGAGACCTTATTAACCATGTTAATGTTTATACAACTTTATGTAGTGATTTTTCCCTTGATGATAAACTCTTAGCCAAAAAATTTCCAAGGACCTTGAAAGATACTGCATTAGAGTTGTTTTCCAACTTGTCCAATCATTCCATCTGATCATTTAATGAATTGGTGGATGCTTTTATAAGTCACTTCCAGGTTCACATGACTCCTAAAAGGATGGTGTCTGATCAAATGAGATGTAGACAAAACACAGATGAAAACATAACTGATTTTATCTCACGATACCAGTCATTATATGCTCAAATTGATGTCAAGATTCCTAAGGAACATTTGTAGAAGATGTTTAACAAAAACTTGCACACAAACCTTCAGGAAAATTAACAATGATGAAATTTCCTTCATTTATGCATTTTTTTACAACCCTTTGTGAATATCATAACTTGGTTTCTAGTTGTGATTCAAAGTCGACTTCTAACCAAGCTAAGAAATTTGAACCACAAAACCAGCTTACACAAAAATTTTGAAAAGGCAAATAGGCTTTTATAGTTCCATCCACCTCCTCAACCACAACCTCAACCTACTAAAAATAAAGTGATTTGTTAACAATGAGTGCCTTATACCTATATAGGGCCAAAGAAAATTCCTTGCTTAGATACTCTCCATAGGTGTTGATTTTAATTGTACAGCAGCAAATGATCCATTTTCTTGTCGTAAAACCAATTAATACCACCAAACCTTTACCACCTACCTTAAAAAATGCTTATTGTCCATTCGATTTTCCAAAGATACATGACTGAAGAATGTAAGCCTTATGATATTTGCTGTCGAGTTCAAGCTGCGTAGTTTGAGTCAAACTCATTGTTATGTTTCATGAGTAGTGGTTCAGCGAACCCATCTCTCATGATATCGAGATAGTCCACTTAGCACTCATTGCGTAGGTGATGCTCACGGAGAATTGAAGCTTGCAGTCCGTCCGGGAGTGCCCATCCCGATCTGCTCGGCTCAAGCTGGCGGCTTAACCGGGGTTTCTCAAGGTTAGGCCAGCAGTTATTACCGATTGCAAACCTTCAGCAAGTGTTGTGCCTTATGAACCATTCATAATGAGGCCCGCTGTGATTGATAAGTAGGAGGTATTATTTTTTCCCGCGGTATTGTCAGAATTTATGATATTGCTACTCGAGGGATTCAGAGTGTAGTTTGAGAGTCAAACTCATTGACCCATGTTTCATGAGTAGTGGTTCAACAAGAACCCATCTCTCGCGTCTCGAAACTACTCATGGCTTTATGGGCCAATGAGTTTGACTCGAAACTACTGCGGTTGAATCACGTGCCGTATATGTTAAACTGCTTATTGTCAAAAACCCTCCTACTATCGAAGATAAACCTCTCAAACATTTAGTTGAAGACCTCATTGATTGAGGTTGTTTGTGCGAGTTTAATGATCAAGGCAATAAGTCCATTGCACCCCCTAACCAGAATTTACAAATCTTTACCAACCCCATGCATAAACATAATATCTCATTTTTCAAGGCTAATGAACCTTCAAACACTAATGTAATGAATGTTGATACAAATAGTGAACAACATGATATAACTCTAATTGTTACCCACATCAATCCTATGAATGAACTTGTGGGTGTGATAGACATTATTCCTCATATGGGCCAAACTAGTAAATCTCTTGCTATCACTTTTTCTTCTAAAGATATACTTCAAAAGCTCCCTAATGGTCCTCTTTACATAGCTGGTAGAATCTATGATAAGCCTACCAATGGGATATTAATAGATCCCTCATGTAGCGAGAATGTGATCACAAAAGAGTTTCTAGTATTACATGAGCTTTATTAAGAAGAATATGATAAACCAACTACATGGATTAAAACACATACTATTTTTGCATTCCCTACAATCGGATTGTTCATGCTCCCATTACAAATAGGACCTAAAACTTTGGATGTAACATTTTCTATCATTTCACAATTGGATCGATTTCATTTGCAACTAGGAATTTCATTTACACATGGGAATGAAATATTTACCATACACCATAGTGGCTTTAATCCATTATCTTCTAAAGCTAATTTCTCCCTAGAAGATTTTTGGCATGGACCTATAGAACCTATTACTCCTCGCAAAGAATTCTTTTTCATCACCTATCAAAACTTCAAAGCCAAAAAAATAGCCAAGTTGTCTCTTCATAACCAGCTACCATCCACTTCCACTTCTCCTATCCTAGATGAATCCATGCTTCAGCCTGAGTCCGACATTGAACCAATCACACAACCTCCCAAACAACCAAACACAAACACTTCACCTTCATCATTTAAACGACCCAAAGATACTGAAACCAATCCTGTCATGCCTCCCCGCATTAAACAAGTGTATAAAGCCAAAGAGAAAGTGATTGATCCATCCTCTTCAGTTTCTTTTTTTCTTCCCCCTTTGAAAGACAAGGAACCTCTAATGACTCAATCTACTCTTACACCTCAACAACTTCAAAATAGAATTAAACAAAACTACGGTGCTATGAAACATAGGTGTCATTGTCATCTCCTTGCTCATCAATGTTGCATGGAAGAAAAAAAAGAAAATAAACCTTCACCTTTGAGATAAGTAATAGATGACCACCCTCCTCCTGACCTGCCACAAGATAGTCTATTCCAAACTTCACAACATAATGAACCAATCTAACAACCACAACTTTTGATACATCCTTCCTTGGAAATCAGCCTTCATCCTCCCATCATCGTCAATCTTGATGATGATGATGATGATGTGAAGATCACAAAAATAGATGAAGACATGCATAATGATATAAAATATTTATTTTAATCTACCATGAGATTAAATGATAAATCCTCTCAACCAAGTGAAGAACTTGGTACATCCCCTATTTTGGCACTTGTAATTCTTCCTTTGGACAATCAACTGCCCTCACAATACACCGACCATGATTGGGAGGCAAGTGACTTGTTAGATCTATGGTTGACTTGCATTCACTTGGCTAGCCTTTTTGAATTTTCCTTTTTAGTTTTTATTTCTTTTACACTTTCATGTGTGTATCATGTTTCCCTCGTAACATGCATTCGATGTTTCCTCTCTTTGTACACTTCTTCTATTTGTACCTCTATTCTTCTATATGTTGTCCTTTCAATTTTTCACTTTTGTTTTGTTTTCCCTTTTGGGATGATGTAAAAGTGTAGAGACATCCTATGTCTCTTCCATGTTGACCCAAAGGACCTTTTTCTTTTGCTTTTATTTTTTGTTTTTTTTCCTTTTTGGGATGACACAAAGCATTAAGATGCCTATGTCTCTTCCATGTTGACCCAATATGTCCCTTTTCCTTTCTACTTTATATTTTCTTGTGTTTTTCCCTTTTGGGGATGACGCAAGGCCTCAAGACCGAAATGTCTCCTTCTTGTTGACCCAAAATAATTTTCTTTTACATTTTCCTTTCCATTTTATTTTCACTTATGTTTTCATTTCTGGGACAATGCAAGGAATTGAGACTACAATGTCTCTTCCATGTTGACCCAAAACAAACTTTATTTTTCTTTTGTTTTCACTCTCTTTGTGTCATTCTTCAAGTTATATGTGCTTTGGGGAATGATGATAGTTCTGAGCTCTTTCATAAAAAACATTGCAGCAACAAACATACTAACCCCAAATCCATAGATCCCTTATGTGTTTGGTGTGTTCTTCTCTAGGTGACAACTCCCTCTCTTTTGTTTTTTTTTTCGTTGACATGATGCAACCTAACATAGTTCAAACATATGACTTGGAATAGGACTTTCCAAGTTGGCTCTCATGTTTTTTTTTCTTTTTTGTATCTTCTTTCCTTCGCCACTTTAAAGTAATTGCTCACTGAATGATGTGTCACAATTCATTTAAAGTGGGAGGCATACATTACCATCAATTCATTTACATTCTTGGTTCTTATTGTAGTCTTCTTACTTCATACGATGCATTTGTCACTTTTTGGATGACATTGGGTGTAGTGTCCTTCATGAGCATGATCTCTCTTAGCATATTACGTTCCTCTTAGTGGCTTAATGTGACACACTTCATCCCCTATGTTGTGAATATACTATTCTTTGATTGGTCCTCTCTTGGAGATATTAGATACAATGTTCCTAAATGATTGACCTTGCATGAACTTAACAAGACTCCTTTGAACATTTTTCACATTTTACATTTCATATTTTTACATTTTACTTTTGGTATTTTTACCACCTTGCATAATGCAACTTGCATTCCTGTGGTACCTTAGTCTTTTTTCATGAGTTCTAAGCATACAAATATTTGCTTGTCTCATGAAGCATGAACCAAAATTTTCCTTTGTGGAACCTTGTTAAAGTTATCAGGAGGTATAAATTTAATATGGTTAAGTGGGAAGCCCATCCAGCAGCACGAATTTCCCCATAGCCACCTTTGTGTTTGTGAGTGCATACCAACTAACGTATGTAATTCACCTTGTGGGAATTTTCACCCAACAAACTGCTATGAGTTTTTTCACCCTAGAGTGAGAATACATTCTCCTTTTCAAGTAATTAGCCTAGATCTAATCCACAACTAGTTGGACAGATGATCGAAGCTTCATCCAATTCTCTCATTTCAAATTTTTTTTGTTCCTTTTTTCATATGTTTAGTTTGCCATGGGATCTTCATCTTGGGGGATTGATCATCCCTCTTTATCATTGTCATTCCATCTTGCTAATGTAAGTGCAGTTGAACCCTCCTTTCAATGTGCATGGCTACTTTAGTGTGATTTTGAAGCAAGTTCATCCTCTCACTAAAGTGGGGGCTAAATGTGTAGTAGAAAAATGACCACTTGTCATTTTCATGGCCTTTTAGGTCTTACTTCATGATTTTTGGTCTATTTTGCTTTGAATTAATGTTGTAATATGGCTTGAACATGCATATTTTGGTACTAAAATTGAAATAATGACATCTTGTGAAGGTGTTGTGAAGTGTTGTAAAGCATTTCTACACTCTTCTAGACTATATTCATTACAATTCACCTAAAAATCACCTTTTCATCACTAATCAAGTCCTATTTTGAAGTGTTGTAAAGTCTTGTAACAATGTTTCATGCTTTTCTAGGCATACTTTCGCTATTTACACCTTTCTTATGCTTTATTTGACCCCTTTATGCCCTTATAAGCTTTAATTAAATATATTTTTTAATGTAAACCCAATAAATAACATTAAATTTGACTTAATTCCTGACACCCACTTTCAAGCTTGAGGTGGGACCTATTCACCATGGGTGGTGAATGAGTCTCCGTTGGGTTCAAATTCAAAAAAAAATCACTTGATATCGGCCTGCGATGAGGTATCAATGGGTTACTAAGGCAAAATAATGAATAAATAAGTGTTTTTGCATCCATTCTAACCACCTATCGACATCAATTCATCAATTTCACTTATGCACCCATTCACTCAAGCATTCAAGCACTTTACATCATCAATTCAAGCATAAATCAAGTATTTGGAGCATCCATTGACATCACTTTAGATTTTCTTCAACAAGGGTTTGGTAAGTTGATAACATTTGCATGTTATTTTTTTATCATTCTCTTTCATTTCATTATTTCATTAAGGGTTTGATTACCAAAGTGGGGTTTTCTGAAGGGAAATCCCTATTTGCTAACCCTCAACCATTTCCCCCCTCTTGCATGTGTGTTTGCAAACTTTTGTATGTATATTTAACAAGAATTTAGGTGTTGAAAAGTGGTCAACAACTCAATAAGGTGCCTCAATTCAAATCAACCACATTTCAAGCTTGGAGAAGGTATTATATCTGTTTCTTGCAGAATTGACTGCAGCAACCCGACAAGCAGGCATCCTCAAATATGTTGTTGCATAGTTGCCTCCTAATTTCTCAAAAAATTTGGAGAGGAATGATTTTCCACAAGTGGTGAATCAGTCCCACCTTAAGGCTAGAAATCTAAGTTTTGTCAAATTCTAAATCTTAACACTCAGAAACCTATTCTTGACAGTTTTCATCAGAAGTAGGACTAATTCACCACCCTGGGCGAATGAGTCCCACTAGTGAATATTTGTGATTCTACAAAACATTCAAAAGATTCTAGATTCCTCAATCTCTACCCACGTGCACTCTAATTCTTCTCATTTCCTTTTTGTTTTGCATATCATAATGTGTTTTCCAACATTGCATAATTCTTAGATTTTGCATACATAATCAGTCATTTAGATCTTTTAATTTCTTGCACTTAATTCATCACATTTAATCTAAACAACATAATCCATTGCATAATTTGAGTGAACCAAGCTAGCAATTTTGGCCTACCTCTCTCCTTTTAGGTGAAAAACCCTAGAAGAGTTAGAAAGGTTTAAGGAGCCAAAAATCTACGATTCACCAGCATTGGTTCATTTTATTCCTTTCTAAGAGGAACAAAAGGAACCACCAAAGGTTAGGATAGAATAGGAGAGAGATATTTACATAGAACTTATTGTTTTTCTCTAGGAGGTACAAAATTAATCCCTAAAATGTAGGAAGATTTGTTGCACAGATGGTTTTCATTGCACAAAAATATTGACATGTTAATGCTTGATACAACCGCTAGAGTTAATGAATCCATGGGAGGTGACTAATCCATGTCATGAACCCATGTATTACACTTCATAGCACAAGGAGACCAAGGGTGCACACATTTAAATAATTCTCCCCCAGCGCAAGTGTGGGGTTTGAGCTCGTGACCTACGATCTGATACCAATTGTTGCACAGATAATTGTTGTTGCACCAAAATATCAAACTATTAATGCTTGATACAACCCCCAAAGTTGATGAATCCATCAGAGGTAGTTAAGCCATGTCACAAACCCAAGTTATGCGCTACACAACACAAGGAGACCAAGGGCTCACACCTTGCAAAAAGATCTAGATTATGTTGAGCAGTTGTCTCATGGTCTTTTATAGGATGGCGGAGGTAAACCTATAACATAGATTCTAGATGCTTGGGCTTGAGGAAGGGTACCCAATTTGAGCTATGGTTTGTTCACTATTTGTGGAGTAGGAGGAAAAACAATTGTAGCTACTAGATACAATGGTGTCTCAAGGGAAACAACATAAGTAGTGGTTGAGACATTTGATAGAAATCATTTGCTAATATGATTGGCTTTAAATTTTTGATATTATAGAAATATAAATCCCCATGAGCCTAAATGTGTTGGGTTTTTTGTGGTCAAAAGTAGTCAAGGTAAGTTTTCATGTAGAGAAAAGGGCTTAAACCCAATATATGATAAATAGTATGTATTTATCCTTCAAATGGTAACTTAATACATTTATGGATAAGAAAGAAAACCACATTCATGGAAGTAATCCATCAATTTCCTAACTTCACAAGAAATTGATCTAAGGTATGGATTATGGTAAAAATAAAATAAAAATTCTTAGGTCCAACTTTGATGGGAATAGTTAAGGAAACTATTGTAGGAGATGTAGAACCATTATGCACTCTGATAAAGACTTCTGATTGTTCAAATTTGTCTTGTTATAATTTATGCAAACAAATAAATTCTCTTATCATCACACTGACTAAGCATACTAGATCAATGAGTATTCCTCATCTTGGTTTAACATTAATTCTAGTGGTAATATAGAGAGGACCATTAGGTGCATCCTTAGAAGAATCAATATGGGTGAAGGTAATATCAGGAAAGAGTTTGGGTTGGTCTTTGCAATAGATGGACATACATCATGGCAACTATTTTAGGATCTGGTAAAATCTAATGATCAAATATGAAATTTGGTTATTCTACACGCTTAGAAGAGTGGCTAGGTAATGGGTTGGTATAAATTTATTATTTATTAGTGTTAATTATGAGGTGCAACTTATTTATTCTATTTATCATTCACACTAGCTATCTGGATGAAATTGGAGCCATTGAGGTCTTACACTTGGTGCTTAATACACATATATCACATAATATGATGTCTAGGTGTATGATGCTATTAATAGAAGGAATTTGGGTTATAATGACAAGATAATAGTGTAGTGGGTTCCACAGGATGAATAGGAGGGAGTTGAACAAAACTATTATTAATTAATTGCAACATAATGTAAAGAAGAGAGTTAGGAAATGTGTGAATTATTGGTCTATTGGTTTGAATTGATAGGGAGTTTTAAGGGAGTCATAGTGGCAACATATGCTTGGATGTTATTAGAAGGATGGGAATTTATCTTGATAATTTTATTTTCTTTGTGAATGGAGGATAATTAGAAGTAGGAACGACTTCAAATTTCCAACTAGGAGTTGATGAAGATAAAAAATCATATTGGCTAACTGATTTTTGATAATCAGAAAGAGTGATGCATAGATGTGTAAATGAAGGGTATATCATTAATAAAATGTTAGCTTGGATGTTTTTTTGTAATTTTTCAATGAAAACTCTCTAGAAATTAGCATCCAAGAGGGAATATGAAATTTGAGAGTAGAGGGAATCTTGATTGATGAAAAAGTATTTAATAATGCTTATTCTACTCTTAACTAATTTTTTAGGATAGAACTTTTCTTGGAATTAAAATTTCCTAAGTTTTAAAATGGTGAAAATAATTATATTTATATGTATTTATTCATTTCCCCACAAAATGAATTATTAAAATCCAAAAAAATAATTTATATTTGTAAATATAAAAAATGTCGTCAATAACATTTTCAAATTTGGGCCAAAATAGGTTGATCAATGGTGGTGGCATCCTAGAAAAGATCTATTTTTGGGCTTTTAGTGTTGTTAAATAATTAATTAATATTATTTCCAATTATATAATTTTTTTAAAACAACTATAAAATGGGAAAATTATAACAATTAGGCTCAAGAACATAGGTAGGAGCTAAACATAGTGTGAAATTGTCAAGGGTGAAAATTAACAATGCTACAATAGTAATAGCATCCTTATAGGATGTAGGCTCATCAAACTTATTTAATAAAGGAAATATACAACAAAAATTTGGTATATGTGTCAACTATATTTTTCGTGTCTTATGTATCTTCTAAAAATGGGAGTATGGAGATCTTGTTCTTGAGTTTTCTCAATTTCTTCCTAGTTATCTTCTCTAACCTCTTCAACATTTTACAAACCTCACTTGAACCCTATTTTTCTTCTCTTCAAGGTTGGATAGCTTCTCACGTTACAAGGATTTTAAATCTTAGAATAATAACATAAAAAATATATTCAAGTTGGGAAATGAGGAACCAATTTTTGAGGTAGGTAAGACCTCCTTCACTTTTGGTTCTAAAAAATCCAAAGGGAGTAGATAGCTAAGGTTAATAATTAACTAGAAGTACAAGGAATACAAATTTTAATTTCTAAAAGTATTACCCACTACATAGTGTATCCCTATGCCAGTTTCTACAATATACCTACATTTTTATTTCAACATATAGGGCTAAGCAAACTTTTATGAACCATAGATTTTTGGCAACCACTTGCTTTCTAGTACTCCTAGGGTTTTTCACCTAGAAGAAGAAAGATGGGCCAAAAATGCTAAAGGGTTCATTCAAATTATGTTATGTGTGATGTTGTATGACTAAATAAGATGATCTAACTTCAGCTAATTAGAAAAATAGATTGATTATTAAGTGAAAACAATTGAAATGCAACTTGTTTGAAAACACATTGTGTAATGCAACAATGAAATAGAAATGAATACAAAACTTAACAAAACTGAACCAAATTGAAATGTGCACCTAGAATGTGGATGAAGACTAGAAACGGATTCTGGAATGCTTCTAATCCTTATTTTTAGACCTGATGGGACTCATTTGCCATTCTGAGCAAATCAGTCCCAGTACTACAAAACTGAGCTGGAACCCATTTTTAATGAAAGGGTATCTAAAAATGTAGAAAACACAAAACTAACCTTAGATTGGGACTCATTCACCACCCATTGTGAATGAGTCCACTTTTTAATTTCTGATTTCAAAGGTGGATTCTAAAGCTTTTGATTTATTCTTTGACTTCGTACAGGTGTTCGCTTCCAAAACTCTAATTTACGAGTCTGAAAATGAGATTTTGTTGATACTTTGACCTTTTGAATGAAGATAATACTTTAGAAACCTTGGAAATTTATCTTCAATGATTTCCAAGCTTCCAAGGGACCTAAATCTGCAAACAAACAAGAAGAGAAGAGGAAATGGTGAATGTTAGGGCATGGGGGTTTGCCTTGGTCAAACCCCGTTCAGGTAATTAAACCAAAATGATGAAAGAATAGAATGAAACATTCAATAATGGAATAGATTACCTTTCCATGATGTTGATCTTGGATTTCTGTAGCAATGGAGGAAGATTCAACCCTTGAATGTCTTTAGAAGCTTTCTTGATGACTTGCAATGATGAAGTCCTAAGTTGCTTGACTTGAGATGAAATATTGGTGGATGAATAATGAAGAATGGATGTGAATTGAGTTAATGGATATAAAAATGAGTTTAGAGAGGTGATTTTATAGGAAATTCACCATTTTTACCCATTAATACCTCATCATAGGCTAACATGAAGTAATATTAAACTCAAATTTCACTTTTTTCCTACTCAAAGGTCAAAATTGGGTCAAATGGGACTCATTTTCCACACATGGTGAATGGTTCCCACCTAGATGGGACCGATTTACCATGCATGGAAAATGGGTCCCATAGGGGCGAATTTGACAGCTAGGAAGCTAGGAGATAAAGAAATACGGTTTAAATTTCAAGCTTGTGGATTATTTGATCAATTTAAGCCTCAAGATGCACAATATGGGTTAATATGCGACTATTAGTGATGATATAAATGCCAAATAGGGCTTGGGACAAAGAAATCAATGTGAAAGTGTGATTAAATACACTTTACAACACTAACATGAGGTCCACATAGCCTAAGAAGGAACACAAATTAATGTGAATGTGCAAGACACATTACAAAACTAGTTTTACATTAAGTTTACTTTACAAGCCTTCTAAATTGATGTGATAGTGCTATTAAACACATTTTATAATGTTGAATTAGGGAGAAATAGGTTCATTAAGTCTAGAAAAGTGTGAAAGTATCTTACAACACTTTACAACACCTTTACAAGACATTCTTAAAAGAATGTTAAGGGTCCAAGACCTAGTATGGATGCATAAAATGCCTCACATCACTAGATTAAGACCTCATTAAGTCCATATTATCATGAATCAATCCCATGTTAAGCAAAGGGTACATTTTTCTACTGTGCAATTTAAAAAATATATCTTACTAGGAAAACTATTTTCAAATATGGCTATAAAAACCCATAATGATATTATGCACTTGTACACAAAATATGGAAGGACAAGACAACTAAAATGCATATAAATTTTGATTTTTTTTTAAATGTGTTGAGGTGATATGATAGGGAGAATATTACATGCCAAGACCAATATCTAGATGGACATAATGTATGGGGTTTATGTAAAATATGTAATATCTCAAAATAGGTAAAATTCCTTAATAATTATATACCTCAAGACCATATCCATTCAAATGAACATATAAACTAGGTTACACAAATACAATTGAATAAACACCTAACATTGTAGAATTTTAGAAGAGTTAGCTTAAGACTCTAGAAATACACTCATTTATTTGTTCATTAATATTTTATGAGATACATTACAAAATATTTGAAATGATTTTATTTCCTTTTGGATGACCAACCAATCAAGAATACATAAATATAATACATAGAATGTTTTTGGGGATACTCAAACAATGAAAAATCTATTAGTTACACCCATTCATCAATGTCACAACTATTCTATTATAAATTTTATACAAAGCCACATTAATAGAATTTTAAATGATACTCCCAAGATTTAGATAACAAAACCATAATGCTAATTGTAATATTTTTCAACCTAACTCTACATAGGAAACTATCCAATTTCTTAAAATTAAACTTAAGACATCATTTATCCAACAAGTAACTTTCCTTAGAGATGAAACTATAACATTACAAAAATCAATGGTGTACATACATTTATGCATCAAATTGATGCCTCACATTCAAAGTTAGATGTTGAGGTAAGATGGATAGTTGGGGTAGCTTGACAACATTAATAATGGTACCAAGGTAAGAAAACAAAAACTTCACCACTCTATTTCGCACAAGAAACTACCTCTTTTCAAAATATTTACCTAATCTTTAAAATATTTAACATGAATATTCCTTTTACCTCACATAATACATGAAGATCATACTAATATCACCATGATAACTATCACATATGTGGAAATGAAAAAGGTATCTCTTTTCCTTATTTGATTTGGGAATGATTAACATTAAAATGGACCAAATGTCACACTAATCTAGCATTGTAATGTGTTTTCTATTGCAAGATGGTGTGTCCCTTGGTCTTCCTTGCAACACAACACTTGGGTTTGTGACATGGTCTAACCACATCCTATGGATCTTAACTGACACTTGTATCAGGCATTGACAGGTCAACCATTTAGTGCAATGACAAGGCCAACAATTGGTATTAGAGCTGGTCATAGGTTCAAACCCCTTGCTTGTGCTGGGGGGATTGTTGGAAGATGGTGTGTCCCTTGGTCTTCCTTGTAGCACAACTCTTGGGTTTGTGACATGGTCTAACTACCTCCTATGGATCTTAACTGACACTTGTATCAGGCATTGACAGGTCGACCTTTTGGTGAAATGGCAAGGCCAACATTTTCCACATTCACATTGGATTTAGGGCCCTTTTGAGCTAAATAGATATAATTTTTCCTTAATTTAATGTTGTAAAGTATATTTATTTACACTTTCACATTGATTTTTGGGCCCTCTTGCATTTATGACCTCCATATAATCATTAATAGGCCCCTAAGACCTTATATTATGCATCTTGAGGCTTATTTCAATCAAAATCCCAACAATATCAAAAAATAAACTTAATTTCTCAACTCCTGACATTTTCTCAAGCTAAAAAGGGGTAAGAGCAAGAAGATGAGTCCACAAAGTGTGGATTTTTTTCCTTAGGGAAAAAAACAAAATCGGCTTGCAAAAATGGGATCTCGCTTTTTAATAAATGGGATCCCATTTTTAAAAATGATATCTCCAACCTAAATTCTAAACAAGATCCCATTTTTTAAAAAATTGGGACCCTGTTTATTAATGTGTTCCAAGCAGGAATTCAATAAATGGGATCCTAATCTTTACAAAATGGGATCTCCTTTTTAAGTGGTATTTATTTGTAAAAATAAACGAAACTCAGTTAGGCACATAGGATCCCAATTTTTCACAATAGACAATGACCTCAAGGTAAGCCTCCACCCCCATTTTTTTTTTCTTTTTTTTTGTTATTTTGAAATTTTTAACACAATAATAGATTTTAGTAAAAAAATTTCAATTTATTTCATGTTTTATGTATTTTTATTTAACTATAATAGAAGAAATGTTGTTTTTTAGAAGAAAACAAATGAAATAAAACCCTCAGTATATTGAATAGAAACAAAAAAATCAACCTTAAATCATATCTTAAGAAAAAAAATCAGCTTTTGAAACCTAAATTGTTCAAGCAAAAAAAAAAGTTTGCATTTGAAAATCCTAAATTGAAAGGAAACAAAAAATATTGCATTTCAAAACCCTAAATTGATAGGAAAAAAAATTGCATTTGAAACCCCTAAATTGAAATGCAATAAAAAAAATTGCATTTCAAAACCCTTTTTTTTAACCCTAAATTGAAATCAAACAAAAATTGCATTTAAAAGCCTCAATTGGAAATGAAACAAAAAAAAATTCTTTGAAAACCATAATTGATTCTTGAAACCCTAAATTGAATTCAAACAAAAAATTTGCATTTGAATTTACCCTAAATTGAAATCAAACAAAAAAATTTTCATTAGAAAACACTGATTTCAAGATCAAGAATATTTGATAATGGAATTTAAATTCATTTGCATTTCTTAAATGTTTTAAATTTCATTTGCATTGTATGGAGGCAAGTATGTAGGCATGCCTATGGATGAAATTATTTGGTAGATTTAGGTTGATACGTAGTAAATTAGGGTCCTTGATATTGACAATGAAATAGGATTTTATAAATATTATACACTTAAATGTGTATTCATTAAGTTAGAGAGATGTGTCAAGAGACACAATCAATTAAAATTTATGAACATAGACATAATTAGATTAGGAAACATTATGTTAAACCTTTCTTGTGGGACTAGTGGATCATTAGAATTGATATAAATTATATGTTTACAAATTATGCTCAATTATGTGTTTCTATTATGGATTATGCTTAATTGAGTGAATAATATGGGCCTTATGCATCTATTATGATTCATACTATCTTAAAACATGATACTATGCCTTAATATGTTACAATTTAAACCATGATTGTTAAAAAATGAGTAGATAGTTAAATTTCCTCACTAGAAGAGTATAGACCTCAACATAATTTTATGATCACTTCTATACTTATATGGTAGTCATATATATTCTATTTGTATGGATCTTCAATGAGTAAACATATGTGTGAAGCTTAGGAACAAACCCATGTTTTCAAGGTATCTAGCTAGAGCATTATAAAACTTGGTGAATAGTTATATGGGAAAATACCTCCATCATAGAAGCAATCTAAGGAAATAGTCAGTCTATTCATAAAATCAAAAATATTCATAAACTAATGTTGTTGCATATGTGATGAATAAAAAATATTTACCCCCTTACTTGTCATCCTATTACCCTAAACCCTAAACTGATGTCTTAAGGGTTCCTAATATGAGCTTAAGGTGTCCTGAAATCTAAACTCTAAACCCTAAACCCTAAAGAATTCATTTTGTCCTAGGACCTTAAAATGATTTGGTTTCCTTGGGAAACTCTGCCAAATTTTATTCCCTTAAGCCATGTCATTTTGTCATAGGACCTTACTATATAGATCCCCTTAAGCCATCCTATTACCCTAAACTCTAAATTGATGTCTTAAGGGGTCTTAATATGACATTTATTAAGGGGATCAAATAAGTTCCCAAAATTTAGTGAAGTTTCCCAAGGTAGCCAAATTTAACAATGATAAGATCATGCAAGATTATAATATGAATGAGATTTCATGAGCGGTTGGTTAGTTGAAACAAGGTCTATCTCAATCAATAGTTCCACAAGAAATTTTTTTTCACTAACTTGCAAGTCCATTATTCCAAGGGACACCCAAACTTCACCCTAAGCCCTAAACACTAAACCCTACACCCTAAACTCTGAACTTTAAACTCTAAACCCTAAACTCTAAAGCATTCATTTTGTCCTAAGACCTTAAAATGATATTTGGTTGCCTTGGGAAACTCCATGAAATTTTATTCCCTTAAGCCATGCAATTTTTTCTTAGGACCTTACCACATAGATCCTCTTAAGCCATCCTATTACCATAAACCCTAAACTGATGTCTTAAGGGTCCCTAATATGACATTTCTTAAGGAGATCAAAGAACTCAAAATTTGGTGAAGTTTCCCAAGGAAACCAAATTTAGCAATAATAAGGTCGTGCAAGATTATAATATGAATGAGATTTTATGAGAGGTTGCTCATTCAAAACAAGAGCTATCTCAATCAACTATTCCATAAGAAAATGTTGTTCACTAACTTGCAAGTCCATTAATCCAAGGGCCACTCAAAATTCACCCTAAACCCTAAACCCTAAAGCATTCATTTTGTCCTAGGACCTTAAAAATAAATTTGGTTGCCTTGGGAAACTCCACCAATTTTTTTTCCCTTAATCCTTGTCATTTTGTCCTAGGACCTTACTACATAGATCCCCTTAAGTCATCCTATTACCCTAAACCCTAAATTGGTGTCCTAAGTGTTCCTAATTTGACATTTCTTAAGGGGATGAAACAAGTTCTCAAAAATTGGTGAAGTTTCCCAAGGCAACCAAATTTAATAATAATAAGATCATGCAATATCATAATATGAATGATATTTCATGAGAGGTTGGTCAATCGAAACAAGATCTATCTCAATCAACTTTTCCACAACAAAATGTTGTTCACTAACTTGCAAGTCCATTATTCCAAGGGCCACCCAAACATTACCCTAAACCATAAACCCTAAACCCTAAACCCTGAACTCTAAACACTAAACCCTAAAGCATTCATTTTGTCTGAGGAACTTAAAATAAAATTTGGTTTCATTGGGAAACTCCACCAAATTTTATTCCCTTAATCCATGTCATTTAGTCCTAGGACCTTACTACACGGATGCCCTTAAGCCATCCTATTACCCTAAACTCTAAACTTTAAACTCTAAACCCTAAACCCATCATTTTGTCTTAAGACCTTAATTAAATTTGGTTTCCTTGAGAAAATTCAAAGTTGCATAACTTTTTGCATGCAACCTCAGATAAGTTGATTCTTTTTTTTTTTTTGAAAGTCGCGTGATTTTTATGTACTTTGCATTGATTTTATTTTGTATGTACCAAATTTATTCACCGGCATACTCTTTCTTGAGGAATTATAAAAGCATTGAAATCAAAACACATGGCTTCACTAATATAACCTTTTAAAATAATTTTTTCTCTAAGGGGGTTCCTTAGTTGAGTAAAGAAGAGTATTGTTGTCTTTGTGATTGAACCTCTCTTATACTTTGTTAACCTGTTACTTGTACTATGGGTACATTTAAATTTCCATTACTCATGCCTTACAACTACAACACATGGCATCAAAATGCATGGAATACTTGTACAACTAGGATATACACCTTATGTTGAGAAGAAGGTAGCTAAACCCACAAATGATAAGGAAAAACTACTTTGAATGTTTGAACATACAAAAGCTCTTAGTTGTCCTAAGGAGTTTTGTTTCTCTTGATATAATGTTTCAAATTGAAGCATGTAAATATTCACATGATGCATGGGACAAATTAAAAACTCTATATGGTACAACTGATGAAGTTCATGGTTATCAAATTGATAAGAAGCTAATGGGTCTTGATCCAAAGTCTTTTGATAACATCCAGGATTATGTAACAAAGGTCAATGACCTTGGAGAACAATGTAAATCATGTAGCTTAGAGAAGAAAGACATTCAAATTGTCTATAACACTCTAAATAAACTTGGACCTGAATTCACAACTTTTGTTTCTATCTATCATACTCATTAGTTGATAATGGGATCCACATTCACTACACCTTCTTTTGCTTCATGTTTTGAAATGTTAATGCAAGAACATGTAAGATTATTTCAATGGGTCTTCTCAAGCCTTCACATTCACAAGCTTTGATGATGGGTCAACCAAAGGGTTAGAAAGAATCAAGGAAACTTGAAAACAAACAAAAGAAGTTCAAGAAGAATTTACAAAGAGATCAAGCGCAATCATCTTCAACAACAAAAGTCTACTCCAAGTCCTCCTCTTCAAAGGGTATTTTTCAAAAGGAGTGACCAACTTGTAGCTACTACAAGAAACCTGGTCATGAGGAACATTCTTGTCATAAGAAGAAAATTGATGAGTTAAAGCATTTTCTTAAAAGGAACAACATTAATCTTCCTTCTTCTGTTCCTTAGAAATCCTCTACTCCTTCCAAATTAGGCAAAGGGAAAGAACATGCACTTGTTGCTATTACTGATTCTTCAAAAGAGTGGATTCTTGACATAGGCACATCACATCACATGGGTTCTATGAAAGGATAGTTTTCTTTGTTGGAGCCTTGTTTTGGGCCCCACATTCTCATCAGGGATGATTCTCTAGTGGATGCAATTGGGAAGGGTTCAATTGATACTGACAATGGTTCATTTGAGGATGTCCTCTATGTGCATGATTTGTCAGCCAACCTTGTCTCCATCTACCAAATCACTCAAAATGGTAGAAAAGTTGAATTCACTCCAGATTATGTCAACATCAGGAATATTGAAGATAATGCACTCCTTGTAGTTGGTAAGGAAAATCATGAGTCTCAACTATATGCTTTCTCTCATTTTGTACCTTATTCCCATTCAACTACATTTCTCACCCATTCAAATGTTGTGAGAAAACTATTGCATGAGCGGTTTGGCGATCTCAACTACCGCTATCTTCAAAAACTCAACAAACAAAATATGGTCACGGGTCTTCCTCAAATCAATTTTTTAGATGGTGTATGTTCAAGTTGTGCCTTGGGAAAACATCCTGAAGACAAGTTCAACAAAGGGAAGGCTTGGAGGGTTTCAGAAGTCCTTGAATTGGTTCATAGTGACTTGGTGGGTCCTTTTCCATCATTATACTTTAGTAGGCTCATTATTTACTCACCTTCATTGATGAATATTCTAGATACACATGGGTCTACCTTCTTGAAAAAAGAGTAGAAGTATTTAATATATTTCAAGAGATTAAGGGTCATGTTGAGAAGCAATCTAGAAAGTGTGTCAAACTTCTCCAAAGTGATAATGGAAAGAATATGTGAACCATAAATTTGAGAAATTATGTACTCTTGAAGGATTGATCTTTAGCATACTATTGCCTACACACCACAACAAAATAATGTATCTAAGAGGAAAAATAGGTCCCTTAAAGAGATGGCTAGTTGCATGATCCACACTCCTCCCTTGCACTGCATATTGGGTAGAAGCTATCAACTATATTGCTCACATCAAAATAAGTTCCACATAAGGCACTAAAGTGAATCACTCCCTTCAAATCTTGGTGTGGTAGGAAACACATTTGTTGGGAACTTTAGAGTTTTGGCTCCCTAGCATGGGCACATATTCCTTTATAGAAGCAAAGGCCTTGGAACCTCAAAGTTGGTGTTTTATTTTGGTTACCCTAATGACCACCAAAAGGATATTGGCTAATGGATCTTGAAACGTGAGTCTTCATTGAGCATAATGTGCAATTTGAGGAAAGCCCTTCTAGCTCATCCTCTACTCTTCCTCCCTCCACAATGGATTTAGAGGATTCTAACATTGAGGATTTTCCTCAAGCTTCCTCTAGTCATCAAGTTGATCGTGATATTTCATCTTCCTCTTCAGAGAGTTTGGAATCTCCTCCTCCATCCCCTGCCATGCCTTGTTGGGATTTCTAAACAATTGAGTCTGTAGGTGATCTTGTTGGGGATCCTTCAAATACAAGGAGGACTTGATCACAACATCATGACATTCCACATTCCTACATTACCTGAACTTCACATCCACAAACATTTCATGAAGCATATGGTATTTTTGAGTGGGATTCCACAATGGAGGAAGAGTACAATTCTTTAATGAGGAATAAAACATGGGATCTTGTTCCACTTCCTAAGGGAAGAAAACTAGTTCTATGTAAGTGGATCTATCGAACCAAATTTGTAGTGGATGGCTCATTTGACAAGTATAAGGCACAACTTGTGGCCAAAGGTTTCTCTCAAATACCAGGTATTGAATACACTGAGACCTTTACCCCTATTGCCAAAATAAACTACATTCACTTGTTACTTTCTATTTCTGCAACTCATGGTTGGGTTGTACATAAAATGGATGTGAAGAGTGCATTTCTTCACGAAGATCTACATTAAGAAATATACATGGAGTAGCTACAAGGATTCATTCAAGATTCTTCACTAGTTTGTAAAATAAGGAAGTCTCTTTATGGCCTCAAATAGGCTCCATGAGCTTAATAAGCCAAAATGGACTCCATTCTTCTCTCCATTGGGTTCTCCAGATGCCACTCTGATCTGAATGTCTACATCTTGTGGTAGGAGGATGCTCTTCTCTTCTTGTCTCTTTATGTTGATGACTTGATTGTCACTTGGAGCACTTCATCCATCATCTCGATTGTCAAGACTACTTTACATCATAGATTTTCCATGACCAACTTGGGACTTTTGCACTACTTTATTTGGATCGAGATCACACAAACCTCTTACGAGATCTCAATTGCACAACCCAATTATGATCTTGATCTTTTGTCACCTTTTCATATGACTGATTGTAATCCTGCACCGAATCCCTTTCTATCTAGAGTTAAGCTTGAGGAAAAATGTTCCACACCACTAGTTGATGCCACTTTGTATCGTCAACTTGTTGGTAGCCTCATCTACTTAACTCATACTCATCTTGGAATTTCCTTTGTAGTTGGCATTGTTTCACGCTTCATGATGGAACCAAATGAGCTTCATTGGAAAGCTTCTAAACGTATCTTGCACTAAACCCAGGGCACTCTTCAACATGGGATTCACTATGCAGTAGGAAAAAGTTCAAACTTACTAGGATACACAGATTTTGATTGGGCTGGTGATATTGATCTCCACAAGTCCCCGTCTTGCTACATTTTTCACTATGGTTTTGGTCCCATTTGTTGGCAGATCAAGAAGCAACATGCCAATGGTCTGTCTTCAACTGAGGCTGGGTATCGGGGAGTTGTCAATGCTACCACTAAAGCTACTTGGATTCAAAATATCCTCATGAACTTGGTATCACCTTTGAGAAGCCACTAGTTATCTATTGTGACAACAAGATTGCCAACCAGATCTTGAAGAACTTGGTCCATCATCAATGCACCAAACACATTCGAGATCCATATGCATTTCTTGAGAGCTAATTCAGGAGGAGATCATTGATTTGCAATATTTTCCTACAATAGATCAAGTTGTACATATATTCACCAAACCCTTCACTAAGAGAAAGCATTTTCATCTTCGGTCTCTCTTGGGGGTGAGGCACATCTCTTTTGGGGAGGTCACTTAGACCTTCTTCATTCACCCTCTCATGAGTAGGAGTTTTTTCTCGCTGGGTTTTCTCCTTCTTTATCATTGAGAGGTTATTATGTACATGGGTACCTCATTAGGCCTAGTAGCCAGGACCCATTTTTTTTTACTTGTATACTTCTCCCTAAGTTGCACTTAATAGGGGTTGTTAGTGTGAAAGGGGTACTTTATCTAACTAGTTCATTCTTAACTAGTTCTCCACTAAAGTCCTCTTTGCACTAGCTTAACTTTACATAGGGATAAGGTGGTTGAGCCTTTAATGACATGAGTTGTCACACCTCATAGGATGACAACACTTTTCATAATCTTGTTGCATCTATCTCTTCCCTTGGCCTATATAACCAAGGAATTTCCTTTGTAATTCTCAATTCTCAAGCTGAATATAGCTTTGCATTCTTGAGAGGAATACAATTTATTATTCCTCATATTTCTAGTTTTAATTTCCTTCAATCATTAGATTCCTGGTAGGCTAGTTAGCAAATCTCACAAAAAATATTTTTGGCCAACATGGAAGAGACATATGTAGGGTGTCTCGATGCCTCGCGTCATCTCCAAAAGGAAAAAACAAGACAAAAATTAAAGGAAAAGAAAGGATAATGAAAAATATTTTGGGTGAACATGGAAGAGACATAGGGTCTCTTGATGCCTTGTGTCATCCCCAAAATGAGAACACAAGAAAAAAATGTAAATTAAAATGAAAGGTAAAGACCAAAGAAAAGGGTGAAAGGCTTACGACATATAGAAAAATGAAGGTACAAATAGACGAATGCACATAGAGAGGAAACATCAAACAAACCATCATAAGAGATCACATTACACACACAATCAACCAAAAATGAGGCAAAAAGGAAAGCAAAAAGGACTATTAAATCACATGTGAGTCAACCATCCATCAGGTCATCTGCATCCCAATCTTGTTTAGTAGATGTAGAATGCAAATCACTAGCGAGAGGGACAACATCAAGTGATGTACTATGAGAATCACCAAGTTCAACATGTGGTCCATCAATCAATTTAGGAGGACCACCATGGTTGTTATTGTCTAAGCTCATAGAAGAGGAAAATAGCAATTTCAACTCATTATGCACTTGCTCATCAATTTTAACAATTTCTTCATCATCATCCAAGTTAACCACAATAGGAGGAAGAATGATAATTTCCATAGAAGGTGTTGGTCCTTGTTGTGTTGGAGACATAGGATCTGTTGGTTCTGGTAAGGGAGGAGGTTCATCATTTATTACTTCTATCAAATTCATATTTTGATTTTCTATGTTGTTTTCTTCATTCATCATTCGAGCGATAGCAAGACCTCTATGCCTATGCTCTCTAGCATAAATATGTTTCTTTTATTATGGTTTTCAAGTTGCACTTGTGTAGCACCAGGTTTGTCAACTATAGGTTCCTTTTCTTCTTGTGAGGGAAGAACAAAAGAAACCATGGAAGGTTGTTCAACCACTTTCTCTTTGGCTTTATAAATTTTCTTAGGAGGTGTATTAGGAATTGTTTGGTTCTCACTTGGCCTTTTGTAGGAAATAGACAGGGGATTTTTTATGGATCGGTCTTGGTTAGTTAGAAGGGCTTTAAGCTCAATATTGTTTTCTTCAAGGGGTGGAGATTTGATTATAGGAGGAGGAAAATTTTTGAGGGATAACTTGACTATGCATTTTTCTTTGATCTTTTGATAGGATAGGAAAAGAAAGTCTTCATGGGGTCTTATAGGTTCCATGGGCTTAGGCAAAAAATAGTCTAAAGAAAAAATTTCATGTGAAGACAAAGGTCTAAAGAAAATATGGTTCACAATGAATATTTCATTGCTAACTAGAAAATTTAAGCACCTATGGACGGGTATGTGTAGGATCATCATGGAAAAAATAGGCCCTTAAGTGGCAAAAAAATTGGAAAAATCAGAGTTAGGGAAATTAACGTAAAAAAATTCAATAAATTATCTATATTATTTCAAAAATATGTAAGAATAGAATATGTAGAAAATTGAATGTAGTTTCTAAACTACTAGTTTGTTTTAAAAAATCGATTTGGTGAAAATTTGAAATTTCAATGCAATGCTACTTAAATTTTAGAGAAAAAATAAGTAGGTGTCTGTCTGACCTCCTAACCACAATAAAATGATAATATTTTTTGTAAGATTTTAGATATAAGTAGAGGACTCATGCCCTGATGTGATGCAAATTTTTTGTAATTTTTTTCCAAGTAAATAATTAATTATGAAATTTTTATTACAACTTTTAAAATATAAAATTTCATATGTTTGACCACCTTAACTTGGTCAAAACTTCATGAAATTCAATTTTCCTTTATTTAATCCTATAGTATGCAAAGCATAGAATGTGATGCATGTTTTTTATTCAAAAAATGTGATACCGTTTGAAAGCTATAGATTTTTCAATCAGCCTATTAATCGGACTTTAGTCATAATTTGAATAGAAAATGAATAATAATTAATTATTAAATTCAAAGTAAAGCATAATTTATATCGGTGGAAAGTTGAGAATCTCCTTTAAAAACCCTTTTTGTTTCATCAATTTTGGGTTAAAAACTAGTCGTCAACCACATACCCATCATATTGCCACTTTTTGGCCCATCATGATCTTGCACAGGGACAATGAATGGGACTACATTCATGGACCTAAGCCATTTGTAGCCGAAATTCACATGAAATTGATCTGAATTAGAGATTATGGAGAATGATACATTTGATTTCTTTGGTCCTACTTGTAAAGGGAGTGTAATTGAGCCCATTGTAGCATGAGAAAAACCATCATGCATTTTAATCCATGCTTTCAATTTATCATATCTATCTTGAGTGAGTTCATGCATATATAAAAGTTCTTCTCTGGTCACATTCTCTCTGCAGATGAGATCAATTAAAATCCTAGGAGTGGGCTTGTTATTGATTCTTCCGGCTATGTAAAGAGGACCATCAGGTGCATGTTTGATTTTTTCTCTAGATGAAGAGAAAGTAATGTCGATGGGCATTATAGTTTGTTGTTTATGAGGCTCTATTTTAATCACTCCTATCATTGTACTAATAGGACTTTGGTCATTAGTATCCATAGGATTTTGTTCCTTATTAAATTCATGTTCTCATCATCTATGTCAATTCTCATCAAATCCGGCTTACTTTCACTAGCCTTAACAAATGAAATATTATGGTTAGGCATGGGATTGGTAAATATTAACAAGTTTTTGTTAGGAGGAGCTAAAAATTTATTACCTTTTTCATTCAAACCTCCAATTTGAATATGATTAGAATCAATGAGGTTTTTCACAAGTTGTTTAATATTTTTGCAATGTTTTGTATCATGTCCTTTTTGTTGGTGATAAGCACAATAGGAATTGTGTCTAAAGCTCAGAGGTAATGACTTGCTAGGGTCAAGAGGTCAAATGGGAGGTAAGGTAAGCATGTTCTTGCTTCATAGCTAAATCATGATGTGAAGTTTTTTTGGTAAGGGAGTAAATTGTCTTTGTGGATCCCCAAAGATATAAGGATTACTCTTCTTTATAGTAGCTACTTGGTTATCGACTTATTGGGTAGGTTTGAAGGTAGAATTTAGTTGAAGGAAAATTTAGTTTTCTCTTTTGAAGGGCTAGTAGGTTTTTTGGTTTGAAGGTTCATACTTTTCAGGATGGTTAAGGCTAGTTTTTGGTTCACAACTACCTACAAAATTCTGATAATCTCGAAGGGTAGTGCACAAGTGCATGAAGGGAATTTCATCATGGTAAGCTTGTCTTATATCTTTGTAAATTTTATATGAACATCTTTTGAAGGTGAGAATCAAGAATCTTCACACTAATTTGGGAATAAAGTGATTGATAATGTGAAGTAAAGTCAATGAATTTTTCACCATCATTTTCTTTATATCTCATCAAATCAGCTAATGTCATTTCAGCAACCATATGCACTTGGAAATGGTTAATAAAGGCTTCAAAAATTTCATTAAATGAATGAATTAAGTTATTTGGTAATGAAAAACACCAATCCAAGGAAAATTCTTTCAATGATCAGAGAAAAAGCTTAGCCAAAAGTTTGTCCTCAAGGATAAAGTCACTACACAAAGCAGTAAAGGCATTAACATGATTAGTAGGATCTCCCTTTCCTTAATATTTATCAAATCTAGGGATCTCTATACCTTGTGGCACTAGAGTTCTCAATATCTCCAACGATAATGGGTTACTTTTGACATAGTATGAAGGTGGAAATTTTTTATTTTGATTTATGGTGGAAATTTGACGTTGAATGGATGAGAGGCTTTGTAAAAGGTGATTAATGATAAGGTCATTGTTTGTGTTTTGAAATGGAGGTGAATATGGTGGTGGTGTGTATGTGTTTGGAGGACAAGTGAATGGATAGCTTATAGGAGGAGATATAAGGTTAGATGCCACATAGGTATAAGGAGCAATAGTGGAAATGTTTGAGGTAGGAAAGATATTGCTAGTTGGTTGCATCATTGTGGTCACTTGAGGATTGGTATAGGTGGGAATAGAGGTTATGGTTCAATGGGGAGGAGTTTGATTTCCTCCTTGTCTTTGCACATTGTTTGAAGCTTGAACACCATTGGTGGTGGAAGGAAGGTGTTTTCCACAAATTTGAGCTATGTTATGCACAACTTCTATTCCTTCATCACATTCCATCATGTGGTGAATACTATCTATGGTAGTTATAACAGTGTTGGAATTGTTTTCAATACTCACACTATCTTGTAAATGCCAGCTAAGTATTCATTCATTTTCATTATATTCTCTTGATGGATATGATCAACAATTGTATGAACACTTGGAATAGCACTTGTAGGTCAGGTAGGCATAGAAAGATAGGTATCAAAGGTATGATCCATACCTAGTGAACTAGTACCAACACTAAAAGTAAGAGAGCTAGATAACCCAAGATCCTCAATGAGTGTTTTATCGTGGGATGCCATGAGTCTCACACTTTTTCTAACCACATTATTAACAGTAGGACACCAAGTAGTACAACTCATGTAATGGGTAACTCAAAGTAAGTGCAATGAACATAATATCTTATGCTTACAATTACACTTGAAATGAAAGAAATTGGAATAATAGTAATTCTACAAACTATAATAGAAAACTGAAATGAGAAAATAGAGGCACAAAAAATAAATTTCAAATATTGAAACCTAGAAAGTAAAATTCAATAGGGGCTAAGATGCTAGTAAGGGCGTCTTAGTCCTACTAATAGAATTATGAGGTTCCAAAAACTGGAACAAGAAGCAAAAAACACAGACAAGATTCTAAGCCAAAAATCTAGAGAAGGACTAAGATGCTAGTACTACTAAGGGAATTTTAGTCCTAGTAAGAGTTTTTTTTGGAAAAACAAAAAAATATTGATTGTTTACAACTTTCCCAAGTTTCCTATCCAGGGACATAATGTTTAGAAATAGAAAAGTTTGCAAATGAATGAAAGAAAAAGTGACTAATGACAAGAAATTGAATACAAATTTTAATGTAATTTTTTCAATTTTGAATTCAATAACAATGTTTTAAATGCAATTAGAGCAATTGACAATGCACCTTTCAGTTTTTCAACAAGATAAGATGATGCAAGAAAGAAAAAATGCAACCTATAGGCACTTTCACTAATATAAATGTAAGAAACCCTAGATGTGCTTCACTAATGCAAGATGCAATGCAAGAATGAATGCAACCTAGATCTAGGTGTTGGATGCTCTGGATGTGTTGTATATGTAGTTTCATTAATGTCAACACTATTAGAATTTGGTGTATCAAAGGCTATATATGTCGAGGATATTGAGAAAATTGTAAAAGAAAGTATTCCAGGTTCCTAGTGGAACTATACAGGTCATGAAGGCGTCTTGTTTTGTACATTGAAGTTCAGTTGCTGTGGACTAAAGGGTTTATTTTTTAGAGTATCTAGATCATCTACTAGAAGTTTCAGAGGTCTGTGTATAGATTTGATCATGTTGTGGTCTGATAGTATTTTTGTGGTCTCTATCAGTGTTCTCGAGTAAAGTTTGTGTGATTATGGTAATCTCAGTTGTTGTGGATGTTTCTCTATTTTTTCTTTATGTTTTTGGATGTCTTTAGATCGTGCTCTATCTTTGTAGTATGTCCACATTGATCAGTGTGCTTGTGGTCAAATATTTTTCTTGTGCACATTCGGGTTTTCATGTTCTTGGCTGACATGATGGTGGTAACGTGTTGTGGATCCTTGAAAAGTTAAATTTGAATGTTTGGCACACTCATGAATATTGTTTTGGGTCACATCATTATTTTGGCCAATGGTGTTTAGATTCACACTGAAAATTTAATTGTAAATTTGGGTCGACATTTCAAATATGTTTTATTTTCCTAGATGACTAAGTTGTTGATGAAATATCATGTAGCGGATATAGAAGAGTGATCATTTCATTAGTGCAAAGTGTGCTTCATGTGTTGGATGTGCTCCTATGTGTGTATGTGTGGATATCATTCGATTGCAGTGTAGAGTGTGAAGATCGAGCGAAGTGTGAAGTAGTTTGAGTGAAAAGTGAATGAGTTTTTTGTGCTTAATTGGAACTGTAATCAAGCTTGTGCAGAAGCTATTTTCTTAGTTCGTACCCTCTAGATTTTAATCCTATTCTATATTGTTGGGTAGTGAGCCACTTCTATAATTGAGCAATGAGCTCTAGGCACTGTGCCTGAATGCATGTGCATTCCCCTTTATTGTTTTCGTTATACTTTTAACAGGGTATAATATTGTGGACTAACATCCACCATGTTTTTTCCCCTAATAGGGTTTCCACATAAAAAATTCTTGGTGTTCTTGGTCTCTCTAATGTGTTAAGTGCTTATGGTTAATTTCTTA
>VDFB02077397.1:0-14850 GCA_007258455.2 Sequoia sempervirens
TCATCCATTTTCGGCTCACTTTTTGCCCTTGGGGGCGCAAGAGGTTAGGTAGCCTTGTCCTAGTATGGCACTTGTCATTGTCTCTTTTGGCTAGTTGACCACCTTCCATGTATATATAAGAGCAAGCTTGGGAGGCAAACGACATACCTTAGATTGGCTCGCATGTGACACACTTTAATTCTATGTTACCTTTAGCATTGCATTTTGGGGGCAACCCCTCCTTTATATGATATAGCTCTACTTGAAAACATATATTTATATAGGGATTTTTGAATAAGGCTCTCATGTATTGGAATTTATCATGTGTTTTTTACTTGTAATTGCTCACAACATGTTGCTTAGCAATTTCTTTAAAGTGGGGGCATACATTGACATTATCATTTTGACATTTTTTACTATAGCTCATGTTTCTTAGTGCAGTCTTCTTGATTCATGTGACGTGTCTTTTCTTGGAGACATTGGCATTGATGTCTTTCAAGAGTGCGACCTTTCTTAGCATATGAAATTCCTCTTAGTGGTAATGCTATGGTTTTCATTCCCTAAGCTGTGAATCTTTTATCCTTTGACTTGTCCTCTCTTGGTGGTGATGTCAAGCTCAATGTTGTCCAAGGTGAGACCTTACATGCATTAAGTAAAACCCCTTTGAACATTTCTTATCCTATTTGCATTTTTCATTAGTGTCTAGCATGATGCAGCTTGCTAGCCTTGTGAAGTTTGAAGTCACACCCTTTTTTCATGGCTACCAAACATAACACACCTTGCTTGCCAGTGGAGCCATTTTTGTTCATGAGTGCCTATCATAAAGAAGCTTGCTAGTCTTGTGAAGCTCAAAGTTACACCCTTTTTCATGGCCACCAAGCATAACACACCTTGCTTGCTAATGGAGTCATTTTTGTTCATGAGTGTCTAGCATAATGCGGCTTGCTAGCCTTATGAAGCTCAAAGTTCATATTGTGAGGCACCTTATCAAAGTTATCAGGAGGTATAACTTTGGTATGGTTAGTTAGCCACTTCTCGGGGCTCACCTAGTGGACAGTGGATTTTCACTAGCCCATGTGAGCACATGTTGTTTGCATAGTGGACAACAGGTTTCCACTTGTAATTTTTTTTTGGAAAAATAGCTAAGGCTTGATCCATATCCAGATGGACAAACAGTAGAGGCTTGATCCACCCCTCTTTTTCTTTCTTTCCTTAAGTCTTTGACATTGTATGATTGAGTATTGTTTCATTTTGGTGCATATTTAACAAAGGTATGTGTCTCTTTGTGCCTTTGTTGGTTTGTCATTAGATCTTAGATCTTGGGGGCTTGATCACCCTCCTTGACCTTTATTGTCTTATCTTTCCAATAGTTGTACAATTAGACCTCTCTTGATTGTCTACTTTAGTGTGAGTGATGCAAGGTCATCCTCTCACTAAAGTGGAGGCTAAATGTAGCGTAGGAAAATGTAGTTTACATTTTCACACTTTGTTTAGGTCCCCTCTTGATTAAATTGGACTTAATTATGCCTTAATAAGCCCTATTTTACATATACAAGCCTAATAAATTACATTTTCTGAAGGGAAAACCCGACAATAATTAATGCCAACACATAATTAATTACCTTGAGCAATGTGTGTTCTGAGAATAAGGACTTGGGACCCATTCATCCTTGGGTGAATAGGTCCTCCCTAAGCCTTTAGACCCTTTTTAAAACATGTTTTTGGCGGCATTTTTATAATCCCAAATTCAAATTTCAATGTTGTCTTGTAATGTTTAATTTTTGGGAAATTAAGGATAGATATCTATAATACAAGGTTATATTATCAAATCGAATAGAAGAAGTTTCATTAGAGTTTTGAGAGATCATTCCTAAGAGAAAATATTATTTTCAAGAGAATTCAAGGGCATATTTATCAATCATCTACACCAATAATCAAGATCTCAAGCAACATGTTAAAGTCTTTTACAATCGTGCATGTTTTTGGAGCTAACATTGTGATGTAGGTTTCAAGATCCAAATCTACATTCAAGTCAAGATTCAAGTATCAAGGTCCACATCCATTGAAGCCATTTCATGCAAGTTCAAGATCAAAATTTTAGTCCTCTAAAGGTTTATTCAAGGGTTTGGTGAGTTGCAACATAACATTGTTCATTCATCATTCCTTTCATGTTTCATTATTTCAATTCAAGGTTTAATTACCAAATTGATGTTTGACCAAGGCAAACCACCATCCACCAAAAACAAACAATTTCCCCCCTCTTGTGTATGTGCAGGTTCATAGGTTGAAGAAAAGTTGAAGATCTCAAAAGAGCAATTTTGCAAAGTTGCATTTGTTGTCACCTTTCTTGTCAAGCCACAAAAATTTAGATCTTGAATTTATTTCCAACTTTGCGACAGTGGGATCTGGGGGAATCAGGAGTGCAAACACAAGGCTTGAGGATCATAAAATTAGATTTTAAACCTCTCCACAAGGACCCATTCGCCTATAGGTGAATAAGTCCTAGGTAGTCTTTAGAAACTACATTTTGGTGGCATGTACACATCATTCTACAATTTCTAGATCTGCAGGAAGTTTGTTGTTTATGTCTGTATTATGCTTTAAATTGATGATTCAAGTTTGAATGGTCATAATTGTGATGATTTCTGAAGTTCTACGAACCTTTTTTATGACTGCCCATAGATGTTTGTTTTCAAATTTTCAAAAGATGACTATATGGGAATGTTGACATTGACAAATACCATGTGTCATAATTCTAAATTGGGGAATTAATGCCCATCCACCCCCATGTTTTTTCGTGTAGTTGTGGTTAATAAAATAGCGGAATAAAAAAAACATTCTTGTTGTGGCAATTTTTGGGGAAGAATTGGAGGACATGCGCAGTGCGAATTGCAAAAACCACCAGCAGAGGTATTTACAATTTATCCACTACAACCTATTTTCTAAATTGTTTGCATGAAAGAAGTATATATTGTTGAAAGTCATATTTGAACATGGCGAGGGATAAGTATACAGGTTATGAATATGTGTCTAGTTTAACTTATGATGGGCCTAAGATTGGCGACACTTGACTAGGGCTAGTTAACCTAGATGAAATAAGGAATAAATTTAACCAACCCAATCCACCACCTATCATTGAGAGGGTAAGGAGTAGTGTATTGATTGAGGTCACCGCATTTCCTATAGCCGTGTAGAGTCCTAAATTAGTGTTGGAGTGCATCAGGCATTACAATTCACAGACATGGGAAGTTAGAACAGAGGACATTAAGCTGGTTTTGAAAATTTAGAGGTCTACTTTCGTGTCATGTTTGAGGACTTTGGAAAGGGAAGAATATTCACCAATGGACATGAACAATTCTCAGATTGAATTTACTGCCAAAAAGGAGATTTACAAGAATGTGATAGCAAAGAATTGGTTATTTAAGCCCAAGAAGGGTAAATCCCAGTTGCCTCACAACCTGCATAGAAATCACCTAATAAATGAAGTAACTGGCATTGTTTTGTTGTTGCATAGGGTTAGGGGCAATGAGAATGTCCACAGCTTTGAGGAATGGATGTACTTCTTTATCCAAATTATACTAAGTGGAGAACAATTTCTGGATTGGGCTAAGATCATCAATAATTGTATACATGAAATGATGTCACTTTTTGTTATGAACGGGTTCTTTTTCATGTCATCTTACTTAATATATTCCCTTGTGATTACTCGACCTTGGCTCGTAGTAAGGCCAAGTGACCTACCACTAGAGAAAGTACCAATCTATGACTACTTTGATAAGCTTTAGCTTCACAAAAGTTTCTTTCATTTTAGGAGAATTGCCGACACTTTCACCATGAGATTGGTCAAGGAATTGTAGGGGCATCCAACAATAAGATTGTCTCCAGAAGCCATACAGTTTGTGAGTTTTTATGGTTGTCATTTTATCCAATTTCAAATATTTTCTTATATAAGAGTGGGTGGATATGAAGGCTTTCCTATTAAACTTCCCAAGTACATTGAAGATAAATGGGTAGTCATTGAGGTCAGTAGGCAATTAGCTTACATGAATAGAATATGTCAAGACAAAAAGAGATTTACCATTAATTTTCCATTTGGATTTGGTGCATACAACTGCCAATCTATGTCTAATGCCTTGAACATTGAGGCAGAGTTGTCCAAGTATAATATGCCCTCACATGATGAGTGTTTTCCTTTTGACCTGAAGGACTATGTAAAGGAAAATATGAAATTAGGTCCTTCTTGAACAATCATTAACCCAACCTTGAAGACTATTGGGCTGATTGTTTTGATGAATATGAGGTGAGAAGGAGAAGTTGGATGAGGTTGACGATAGAACAAATTTTTTTTTATGACTTGAAGTGAGATTTGAGGGATGTTATTGAAGATGGGTCTGATATGATTGATCCAGTGTATACCGAACTCATAGAAAGTAGGCCCATTCTCGCCATGGATTGGAACTTCAAGGAAAAAGAAACTATTGAGGCAAGAACTATTGATGTTTTGACTAGAACTAGGGAATGGGTAAGCAAGAAGAAAATCGAATAATCTCCCCCTTGTACTAGATCAAAGGATTCACGGGTTACTGAAGGTACTTCCCAAGCTTCTACCAGTAGACAGTCAACCAGTAATGTCCCTCAGTCTTCAACGGCAGGTGCTCAGGGAAGTGGTGATGATGATCCACCAGACATAAATGTGTACTCACAAACTTGTGGGGATGACATTTTCAATTTACCTGTCTTAGAAAAGGGGAACAAAGGAGAGGAAGAAGAAGAGGGATTAGAGAGTTTAAATGTTGATTCTCCTCCCTCTCAAGATGAATCACCTATTAGAGAGATAAACCCTTTTAGGAGCCAAGGGTAACTACGACTACAGAGGATACTCCTCATGTTTCTTGAACTCTGTTTGCATTCCCAGGCTTCAAAGCAACTAAGGTTACAACAACCCTAGCATGGTTAGAAGACTCGTTATCCCGGAAAAGAAAGGTCATACAATCAAGCCTGCCTAAGCAAGATATGGTATGTCAACTGCTACAAAGAACTCCAACTCCTAAGCCTAAGAAGTTGAAAACCACTGCCAGGCTCATAGATGATACTAAATCAAGAATAGTTCAACTAGAGATTGTACACCCATCTGTACAAAAAGATGCTTCACTAGCAACAACAGGTGATTTTGACGTAAATGGGGTTGACCTTGGACCTCCTACCAGAGATGGAGATGTTCAAATTTTCTAGGTTTCGACAGCCAGAATGGTGGAAAGGTCAAAGAAAGATAAAGAAAGCAAGGATGAGTTGAAAGCTTAGGTTCAAAACTTGATTGCTTGTTTGAAATCCATTTTTGAGGTTGTTCCTCAACCCATTTCTCAAGTAGAGGCTTATGTTGAATCTTTGATTTTAGTTGGAAAAGAAGCCCTAGTAAAAATAAAAAACAATCAGAGTCTAAGCCAAGCCATAGAGGACTAAAGTGAGTCCCTTATCAAGAAGGGAAGCCTTGTTATTTCTGAGTCTTTAAAACATTTTGAAGAGGAAAATACTCTAAGAAGTACTTCGGGAGATGATATTATTGCCATTGAGAAGAAAGAGAAATTATGGATTAATTATCAAATTGTGTTGAAACTCTTGATGGGCTTGGATATGGAAAAGTTGGCCACAAATCAAATCATATCCAACACTTCATATGCTTGCTTTCTGTCATGGGCTAAAGGAGTAGAATGGAAATTGCAGGTTGCTAAGCAGAGTTTACAGAAACTTAAAGAAGTCACAAATGAGTGTGATGTCATCTCAAGTGAAGCATTTAACACTCTGATAGCTCTTGGTCTATTGTAGGATAAAAATGGGATCAGAGATAATGTGGATATTAGAAGTTTAATTGCTAATTTCTAGAAAACGGTTAAAGAAGCTCTTGATATACCCACTCTTACTGTTGAACATTTATAGAAGCTAAGTGAATTACACTTGGTATCATCTTAGGCCATTGGTCATTTGAAAGTTTGTGAACAGCACATGGAAACGACCAAAGATACCCACCTGACATGGAAAGTGAGAATGACAAATGTAGCCATCCCACAACACAAAGATCTGATGCATGTCCTGAAAACCTTCCAAGCATCGCCGAAGAGACCTTTGGCAACCCAGGAGACTGGAAATAAAGCGACACTGTCATAGTGACTTGTCTCTTCGTGATTTCTTTTGTGTCTTTTGATTAACAGGCTATAAACATGAAAAGGAGAAACTCATTCACCTATTTAAAAGGATGTATTTGTTTGTAAATTCTCTCTAAACATTATTCTACAAAAAATTTGCTCAGTACTATTGATGAATGAAATTACCATTTTGTCTGTGTGCAATTTGGTTGAGCTTAATGGTTTCTTAAATCTGTGTGTTTAAGAATACATCTTGCATATCTTATCTTGGTATGAGAAGTGTAGTTCTTACATCTAGTTTCGTTCCTTATATGGTATTGAGTACATGCTTTATCTCTGTTGATTGATTAGTCTTTGTGCTAATATTTTATGTTACTACTCAAGCACCTAGTAGTTGGAATTTTTTGATATCAGGTTTACTTTTCCTACTTTCTAGTTAAAAGCATACACAGTGTTTTACTTTCTTTGTCCTTTAAATTCATTGCAAATTTTGTGAGGGAGTTGTATCGTAGGAAAAATTCAAAGGATATCAATCTTGTTTAAAGATAGATAGTCAAAGTTGTTGGTTAATTTCTTGCACTTTGTGAGGTGTCGATTTGTCAATTCTTGAAAGTGTAAATCTATTAGCCAACAAGATGGTCTTCCTTGTAGGTGCAATTTTGAGGGATTTCTCCACAAATTTGGTTTAGTGGAAAGATACCACAAATGGTCCAACTACACTCCTAAGCTCCACAAACCTTCATTTCAACATGTAAAAGGGTTTTGGTGGTGTTAAAATGTCCAAAATTTTTCCATTAATGCTACTACCACCTGCTAGGGAATTAAATAAGCATGTTTTTGAAGACATATTTGGGCACCAAAACTTAACACGTGGGTTTGGTTTTAGCTACCCACCATTATTACAAAATGGTTACTCAACTACAAAAAATCAATGCTTGACCCTTCTTTCAATTTGAGATGCCAATTTTTTGTTGGATTGATCCTTGGCCATGGATTTGACATTGTTATAGTGTCGCGAGTTAGGGTCTGATGCCCTGTTGCTATTATAATAAAGATTATGGTAATTTTTTAAGGAGGTTGGTTCAACAATGGTCTTGAGACACTAGATGTTGGAAAAATAAGGACAAACAACTGAGAAGGGGGGTGAATCAGTTGTCATAGAATAATAAACTTTTCAAACTTAACTTAATCTCAGATGTGATGAATAAGCAATTAACACTTCAGAGAGAAAGAGAACACCAAGATTTTTTTTACGTGAAAACCCTGTTAGGGGAAAAACCACAGTGGATGTTAGTACACAAGATTATACCTTGTTAAAAGTATAATGAGAAATAATAAGGGGCATGCACATGCATTAAGGCACACTGCCTAGAGCTCACTACTCAAATAAAAAAGGGGCTCACTGCCCAACAATACATAATAGGATTAAAATCCAGAGTGTATGAACTAAAATAATAGCTTCTCCACAAGCCTGATTACAGTTCCAATTAAGCACAAAAAACTCCACAAACTACTTCACACTTCGCTCGACCTTCTTCACACTCTACTCTGTAATCAAATGATATTCACACATACACATATAAGAGCACACTCAACACTTTTTCAACACCCAAAACCAATGAAACAATCGCTCTTATATATTCGCTACATGAGATTTCATCAATAACTTAGTCGACCAGGAAAATAAAACATATTTGCAATGTCGGCCCAAATTTACAAATAAAATTTTAATGCGAATCCACCAAGGTCAGCCACAACATAGTTGAGACCCAAATTTAAAACTCCAACACAAAAAGACTTCAATTAATTTCACCACGACGATCCACAACACGCTACCACCAATTTGTTGGCCAAGAACAAGAAAAATGAACATACGCAGGAAAAATTTTGGACCACGAGCACACCGATCAATGTGGATGTACCACAAAGATAAATCATGATCTAGAAACATCCAAGAACACCAAGAAACAACAAAGAAACATCCGTAACAACTGAGATTTCCAAAAACACTGAAACTTCATTCAGGAACACTAACAGAGGCCACAAAAACACTGTCAGACCACAACATGATCAAATCTATACGTGGACCTCTGAAACTTCCAGTAGATGATTTAGATACTCATCAGAAAAAAATTTAGTCCACAATAGCTGAACTTCAACGTAAAGAACAAGATGCCTTCATGACTTGCATAGTTCCACAGGGAACCTGGAACACTTTCTTTTACAATTTTCTCAATATCCTGAACATATACAACCTCTAGTACATCAAATGTTAATAGTGTTGACATGAATGAAAACCACATATTAGCAACACATCCACAACATCCAACAATCTCCCCCTTTGGCATTGATGGCAACACGTGATGTGAAAGATACCATCAACCCAACACACTTGCTTTCCCTTTGGTTTTGACTCTTCTCCTCAACTTCTCTTCGATTCTTAAAGGGATTTTTGACATTACACTTCTCCCCCTTTGACATCAATGGCAAAGGTAACCATCACCTTTCCATATACATGCTCTAAACCACATATCTACACATCTAACTACTCCCCCTGAGTAGCAGCCATAGAAACATCAATCTAGATCAGAATATAGTAATGTAGCTCATGGATCAATGCAAGTAAATGCATCTTCTTAGTTCTCATCAGGAGGGGTAACTACCCCTAGCATTCCTCTGAGATACTCAAAATTATCTTTCGACAACAGTTTAGTAAAGATGTCTGCAATCTATTTTTTGGTAGGCACATACTCCAATCTGACTTCTTTCTCATTCACTCTCTCTCTCAAGAAATGAAACTTGATTGATATATTCTTAGTCTTAGAGTGTAGTACTAAATTCTTTGAAATATTTATTGCACTTGAATTGTCACAGTATATGGCAATAGGCTCTTCATATATCACCTTGATATCTTTCAACATTTGTTTCATCCATATTACTTGAGTACAATTGTTTGCAACAACAATATATTATGCTTCAGTAGTAGATAGAGAAATGGAATTCTACTTTTTGCTCAACCAGGACACTAGCTTCTTCCCTAGGAAGAAGCACCACCACTAGTACTTTTTCTATCATCTACATCACCAGCCCAATCTGCATCAGTATATGCACTCAGAGTGAGATCATCATCCTTTGGATACCAAAGTCCAAAGTCAATTGTTCCTTTTAGATATTTGAAGATCCTCTTAACAACAGTTACATGAGATTCTTTTGGATCAACCTGAAATCTGACAACCATACATACAACATTCATAATATCTGGTCTAGTTTGAGTTAAATAAATTAATCCACTGATCATTGACCTATATCGAGTTTTATTTTTTTTAGGAGAATCATCATTTTGTGTTAGCTTGCATCCGGTCAACATGGGAGTACCTACAGGCTTTGAATCTTCCATCCCAAATTTCTTCAGTAGCTCTCTCACATATTTGGACTGAGATATGAATATCCCCTTATCTAACTAGGTCACTTATAATCCTAGAAAGAATTTCATCTCTCCAATCATACTCATCTCAAATTCATCCTTCATCTCATTAGCAAACTTCAAGCACAAACCATCGTCTCCTCCAAAAATGATGTCATCAACAAAGACTTCTATAATTAATTCTTTATCATGATCCAATTTGAAATATAAGTTGTTATCATCAATTTCTTTAGTGAATCCAAGCTTCAATAAGTATTTGTCTAATCTAGCATACCAGGCTTTGGGGGCTTGCTTGAGTCCATATAGAGCTTTCTTCAAGCGGAAGACCATATCTTCCTTGTGAGTTAGCTGAAATCCATTTGGTTGTTCAATATATACTTCTTCTTCTAGTTCTCCATTCAGAAATGTTGACTTCACATCCATCTAATAGACTTTGTAGTCTTTGTATGCAACATAAGCAAAAAATAATCTAACAGCTTCAATTCTAGCAACAGGGGCAAAAGTTTCTTTAAAATCAACACCTTCCATTTGAGAATACCCTTTACATACCAGTCTTGCTTTGTTCTAGACAACTTCACCTTGTTCATTCAAGTTGTTCCAAAACACCCATTTAGTACCAATCACATTTTTGTCTTTAGGTCTAGGAACCAGTATCCATGTGTCATTCTTTTCAATTTGTGTCAGCTCTTCCTTCATACTTCCATCTAGTGTTCATCTTGATAGGCTTCAATGACATTTTTAGGTTCAATCTTGGAAATTAGGCAGTATTCTTTTGCAATCTTCCTTCTAGTTTGCACTTCTTTATTCTTATCTCCTATAATTTGGCTTTCAGAATGGTTTAGCTTTACATACCTTGGATTTTTGGAATTTTCTTAAACTTCTGATTCTTCTAATCTTCCTTCAATACTTGCACTTGTCTCTGCTTCTTGACTACCTTGACTTACTAGACCAAATTGAGATTGCTTTACCAGAACAATTGGAACATATGGCACAATTTGAAGTTGATTCTATGTCTGAACATTCTTCCCTTTGTTTGTATTGTCTTCATCAAAATCATATCCACAATATCTTGATGATTTGACAGAATCCTCATCAAATTTAACATTTGCACTCTCAACCATATTTCTCAATCTTTTGTTATAGCATCGGTAGGCCTTGCTCTTAGTAGAATAACCTAAAAATATTCCTTCATCACTTCGTGCATCAAACTTGCCTATATCATCATCTCTCTTGATATAACATTTGCTTTCAAAGATCTTGAAATACTTAACAGTAGGATTGTAACCAAACCATAGCTCAAAAGGGGTCTTACTAGAATTTCCATTAACATTTACCTGGTTTAAAGTATACACAGTAGTGCTTACAACTTCACTCCAGTAGCTCTGGGGCACATTTCCTTCTAACATCATTGTTCTAGCAACATCCAAAATTGTTCTATTGTTTCTTTTTGCATTTCCATTATTTTGAGGGGTTCAGGGAGCAAATAACTCTCTTCTAATTCCATGTTCTTCACAAAAAGATTTGAACTCCCTAGAGGTGAACTCACCACCTCCGTCAGATCTCAAACACTTGATTTTCAGACCTTTCTCATTCTCTTCCACAACCTTGAAACTTTTGAACTTTTCCAGTGCTTTACATTTTTCTCTTAAAAAGGAAACCCATATCATTCTAAAATAATAATCAATAATCAACATAAAGTACCTTTCTCCATGAATACTTTTGATTTTGGAGGGACCACAGAGGTTAGTATGTAGCAGCTCTAGCAAATCATTTGAATGAAACTGTTTGCTCTAGAAGGAGACTCTAGTCTGTTTACTCATCTGACATTCCTTACAAATTGTGTTAGTAGGCTTCACTAACTTAGGTAGATCTCTTATTGTTTGGGTTGAACTTACCTTGACAATGTTATCAAAACTTACATGACACAACCTTCTATGCCACAACCAACTTTCATCTACTTGAGCAATTAAACAACTCCCACTAGTAGTATTCAGGTGAAAAATATTACCTTTTGTCTATTTACCAGTAGCAATCATATTGCCAGAACTTCCACGTATCTTGCATCTTCCATTTTTGAATTGTAGATCATAGCCTTTGCCCACCATATGTCCAACACTCAAAATATTGTGCTTCAATCCTTCAACATAAAGAACATCATCATTGTTATCCTTACCACCAAGACAAATAGAACCTCTGCCACGAATCACACCAACATTGTTGTCTCCAAATTGTTAGAATTAGGTGTTGTACACCTTGCATAATGTTTGTATTATTTTATTTATTTATTATGTGTGTGGTGCACCTAGGGGTTTCTAGGTGAACGTGCATCACAAGGAGTTATAATGTTGGGGCCACTTTGTTGTATGTAACATTGGGACATAATTGTAAAATGTAATTATTTAATATTGGGGGAATAATAAAATAATAAAGTACCCAATATTAAATGTGGGGTCACATGATGTTGTATGGTTTTGGGCACATGGTTTATGTAATACCACTTGGTGGTTTTGTGGGAGCTTGTTTCTATAAAAGCAACCACAAGGGTAGTTGTTTAGGGTTGGAAAAAAGGTTGGATCAAAAGTTGGTCAAGGTTGAGCTTGTGCATGTGTGAGGGTTTGAAGCATGGCATGGGATGTGTGGATTCATGCTTGGTCACATGGAATGCATGGATAGCTTGTACTTCAGAAGTGTTCATGGAGTCTCTACAGATGTATTGTAATGGGTTTTCATTGCTGAATAATACATGGAGTGTGGATGCTTTTGGAGGCTGGGTTTTTCACTCTTGAGGGTTTTCGCAGGGTATATCTTGTGTCATCTTTGATGAGTATGTTGTCTATTCTCTTGCATGTTGATGTTGAGTATTTTACTTGCATGTTTTCAGATTTGGGTTATGTGGAAATTGTCATTCTATGGCTACATAGTTTCCTTACAAGTGGTATTAGAGCTTTGGTTATTGGATTGGATAACCCTAGGTTGCATGAGAGAATGAAAGGCAATGGCAAGATATAGGGTTTTGCAGGTGTTTTATTGCAGATCTGAGGGTTTTGGGTTTGCTGTTATGATGGGTTGTTTGCAGATTTGGAGTGAGAAAATTTTGGCAAAATAGGGTTTCTTGGTCATGCATTTAAATGAGGGTTTTGGGGGTGAGTTTTCACAGATGACCTCCTAGGACAAAATGGACCTCATGGTTGGATTCAGGTTGGCTGAGAGAGAAAAATTGACATATAACATGCCCTATTTTGGTTACAGAAAAAAATATACCCCCTATTCATTCGTACGGATATGGCGGTACAGTCAGAAAAATAAAAAATCCGAAAAAAAATAATTTCTCCCGTCGGTATTAAAATCCTGCAAAAATCAAAAACAAAATTAAATTAGAAAAATTAAAAATTAAAAAAACAAAAAAAAATAATTTTGAAAATATTTTGGGGGGTCCGCAGACCTCCCCGCCAGTACCAGTGGGTACTGCCACTGTCGACGGGGCCGACAGTGACAGTACTGTCACTGTCAGTACCTGTCGACAGTGGGGTACCGTCGGCAGAGTCCGGCAGGGCCGGCAGGCCCGCGGGCTCCGCCCAGCCCATGCGGGCTTAAAACAAAAATTTAATAAAATTTAAAACCTTTTTTTAAAGTCCGCCAAATGTTAAAAGTCTGTCGGAATTGAAAATTAATTTAGCCAGATTTGATAATGGTGTCGGGTCCGGAAGAGGAGGGGGAGGAAAATTTTTTAATTTGAAAAAAATTAAATTGAATTTAAATGGAGTTTGGAGTCTGCCGCCCACCCACCATCGGAGCGCCGCCCGGGCGCCACCTCAGAGCCACCAGGGGGTGTAATTGGTCATTTTACAACAATTTTTTTTCAAACGGGCATAACTTTCACCCAGCATGTCAGATTTTCAACTTCTTATAGTCATTGGAAAGCTGGTTCTGAGCACTATGCAGTGGTATAGGATTTGTTCCATGATTTTACAGTTTTGATAGATTTTTGCTTGGTTGAAGTCAGATATTTATTTTGAGCTTTGAGAGGGCATATCGGGTGCATACGGAGTCGGATTTTGGACTTTGAATAGTCAACAGAAAGCTTGTTCAGAGCACTTTACAGTGGATTAGGTTTGGAGTTATTTTAGCATGGTTTATTTGCTATTTTCTTTATCTGAGCTGTTTATGGGTCTCTTTGACTATGGTGTTATTATGAGCTTATGAATTGTTGGATTTGGGATATTTGATGATGGATTCATTGTATGCTCGGTTGTACATCTCAGTTTGTTCTATTTTTTGACATGGTTATCAGCATGTATGTTGCATTGTTGTAACTACAAGTTGTGCAATGTTGTAGGCGGTCTATACTTACTTGTTGCACCTATGACTTGGATATGGGTTGTCTTTGCCCATTGATATTTCAGTGTTGATGCATGATCAATTTTGGTGGCTTGGTTTAGTCACTTGGTTTGTTGATTTGGTTGTCATGTTGAGGAGGTGAGATGGTATTAACAGTCATGATATGAGACCTATGTAGTTGACTATGATTATGCAGATATGTGGACACGGTTGGGTTGATTTGTTGGTACATTTGGTGGTGATCATGATGTCATGGATGTTTCTTGTGCATTAGAGACTTTGGCATGTTATGATGGTTTATGATGGTGCATTGATTGGTGGTATTGGATTGGTTCCTGATTATGGTTGTGGCGGTGTATCTTCTTGGTTTAGGAGATTGGTATCATGATGTCATGGATAACTTGGTTACACGGTTCAGAGGGAGCTTGTGACAGTGATGGTTTGGCAGTGATGGATATGATGGTTTGGCTGTGTATCTTCTTGCTTTAGAGGATGGTTTTCATGTTGTCATTGAAAGCTTGGATTCACAGGTTTTGTGTGAGCTTATGACAGTGTTGGTTTTGTGCATCATGGTGCCATGGGATTGCTCGGTATCACGGTTCAGTGGGAGCATTTGGCAATGATGTGGATCCATTGGTTATTATGGATGGTTGTCTTCAATAGGTGATCTTTGGTGTCATGGAGGAGCTCTTGGATTCTGTGTGCTACGGTGAGAGTTCTTTGATATCAGGTGTTGGAGATGTTGAGGTATTGTTTATGACTTGTTGGTTTTTGATAGGCGATCCTTGGTTGTAGGATGGTTTTGTTATTATGTCATGGTATACTCTTGATTACTAGTTTAGAGTTGTGGCATGGTACATGTTATGATGATTTTAGCATGCGATCTTCTTTTGAGAGGATGTGAGATCATGGTGTTATGTTTATGTTCCTGATTCTGCAGTTGGAGCTATGATTTTGATCTTGGTTGGT